>JABBWL010000230.1:0-104077 GCA_016758765.1 Suillus cothurnatus | reverse complement strand
GAGCCCAAATTGTAAAGAGTTCTATGGCGCTCTGGATCGTTAAGCTGCACTAACGAAAGGGATTCGCGAGCCCAATCAATAGCCTCATTAAGATCCTCGATTTCATGCAATTCGTAATATCTGGTCTTGAGCGCGAGGGCAAGGTTGTGAAGTGTGGTATCACGACCTGGATTCCCAGGTGGTTGCAACGTCAGTGCCTCCCGATAGAGGCTGACAGCTTGGGTGATGTCATCAAAGTCGCTGTATTCCTGGAAACGGGTGACAAGGGCACCCCCTAGGTTTTCCAATGAGAAATCATGAGATTCGTGCCCATCAGGGCACAGGCGCAGTGCTTCTTCATACAAAGAGATGGCCTCATCGAGGTCATCAGGTTTGCCTTGTTGATCGAAGCGAGACTCAAGTGAACAGGCCAGGTTGTTCAGGAAAATATCACAGTCATCATGTCCCTCGGGGCACAGCGCCACAGCTTCGACCAAGTTGTATGCTCATGTCAAGATCATCAATGCTGCCATGCTGGTTAAAGCGTGCTTCGACTGCTTGTGCAAGCTTGTCGAGGGCTCTGGGACGGAGTTGGTGGCCCAGAGGACAGAGCTCAAGGATGACTCTTCGAAGCTGGACGCCTTCGTCGGATGCATCTATTGGAAGTTTGTTGCATCCATCAATCACGTAATCAACACCATCCGGCCCCGCCACAATGCTACAAAGGTAGGTGCCATCTGGACAGAGAGGGAGTAGTTCACAATAGAGGTGGGCGGCTTCGCGGATGTCTGCAGTAGTACTTTTCTTGTTGTGGCGCCAAGTCAGCGCTTGGGTGAGATTGTATAGAGATGACGGCGGTGGTCGAGATGGTGCTCCGGACGCAATGCAAGGGCATCGCGGAAGAGGGAAGTGGTGACATCAATGTCTTGAAGATCATTTCGGATGAAACCTTGAAGCGCCCACGCGAGGTTGGTGAGAGCTGTTGCACGGTCTGGATGGCTGACCGGACACTGGTCCAGAACCAACTGAAAATGCTCTCAGCATTCAAGTGAGAGACATTCTCGCTTGTCACGTATTCAACAAATCGCGCGTGGCCTGCATCTGTCTCTCGACTAAGTTCGCAGTCTACGAGGGACTGCAGCCGGCGTTCTGTTAGCATAAGCTAACATGACAGAGCCAGCGCCACTCACATCACACAGTGCATCGTTTTGATTGTCACAAGTATGTACAACGGCAGCCTTCAGTGTGAGGGAAGGGTGGATATCGCGCACATGTGAAAAGGGTAAATCTACGATATCTTAGTATATGTGCATGAATAAGGAGCAAGTCACTCACCAAAAGGTTCGTCTCCATGGTTGAGTAGCTCATCCCACGACATTTGAAGTTTCCCAATGACCTCTCCACTGCCTAGCATTCGATCAGCCTCATAGGATGCCCTTATCTCCACGGAGAATGCAGGTGACGCTCGCGATGATCTATAAACCGAAGATCAGTTCTCGAATCCCGCCCGAAGCTACAAAGGACTTTACAAGGTCACGGTATCGCCCCACACTACTGCTTCTTCGGATGATAGGACTTTGAGGGCCGATTTCCAGCGTCTCCCGAGTCGACATTGATGGACACGTGAATGCCAGCGGGAATGCGCTGAGAAGGGATTCGAAGATTCTTTCCACTGACGACTGTAAATCGAGCATAAGGATTACGAACAAAATGTAAAAGCAGTGTGGAGTGGCCTACTTTCAAGTCTGTGTCGTTCTTCTGGGCTGCTACGTGTGATTGTGGGACGAAACGAACGGAACGACACCGCATTGGAAGTTGAAGGGTTCAGAATGAGTGGCAGGCAAAAGCAGAGGGTGGACGGAATCAGTGGGAGTATGGATAGGGTTCGGCTCAAGGGAGAGAAGCTGAGGGTTTAGGCCGTGCTGTACGTGTATTTCCATGTTGTCGTCAAAGGGCCGTTCGGCACGATATAATTGCACCAAGCGCTGGGAATTGAGATTGCTAACCAGGTTCAGCGGAAGTAGAGAATGACATGGTCAATTCTTGGCGTGACACGCCAATTGAAGGAGACATGCAAAATTCAGTATTTGTGTTGAGTGCTGCTCCTGGACTTGTATCATGCTAGTCAGTTAGCGCACAAAGGCAAAAAAAAGTAGAATCGAGTGTATTTCATCCCCGACTCTACGAAGGGAGGGTTCTGTTAGCTCCAAACGTCCAGGCACCAGGTGTATGCAAATGTGCGCTTCAAATATTCCCTTTTTAAGTCAAGGTCCAAGTTCTTCAATGTGTTTGTACATATTGTGGTAATGAAACTAATGAGAAACAAACTACAGGCAAGGCCTAATAATTTGATGAAGTACATAATGAAAGAAAATGGAGAAGATTCAATGCGAAGAGTAGCGCTTTTCACATCAGTGATCACATGTTCAAGCGGTGGTCAGTGCATAGAGGATATACAATTCTTACATACAGTACTTATATACACATCACGATCATAATCAATCATCTCAGATACAAATCAGACGTCCTCTCAGTCAGTCAGGATACATTCAAGCCTGGAGCACCACGACAGCAGTGCACACCCCGAAGCAACAAATGCAGTTGCAGGATCGCCGATAGTCTTGCTAATGACATCTTGCCCCACACTACTCCGCTCCTCAAGGATCTGTTGCAGTTCCGATGTGTGATCCTCCCCCGCAAGGCGCCGTGAGCGCCCAACCACCACCAAAACAGGCTTTTGCGCAGACGCAAGCTGGATAGCATGATGTAACGGTGATGGCGATGAATACTCGGAAAACTTGATCCGGGAGAGGGCAGCGCTCAACGATGATGGGGTATCATCCGAGAGTTGAGAGTTGGCATACCGCGCCCACAGGACGCTATTGGCTGTCTCGGATTGAAAACGCATTTCGGTGTTGTTGGTGGCCATAAAATGTGTCTGAATAAACGCCATTCTACAAAGTATGCATCAGAAAATGAGTGGGAAAGGGAAACAACATAACGTACCAAAAGAACAGGCATTTGGTATCCTGAATCCGGACATCTATACTGGCTTTCTCCTCTAGATGTACCAGCGACGGCTTTTAACCACAGCACTCTTGACACTACCTTTTGACATCCTACAACCGTCGCACTAATTCTGGGATTGGCACAAAGCTGCACCACAAACTCGAGTGCAAGCCGATCATCTGGACCGCCGAAGAAAGGGCAAAATATGTGCCGCGCACTCCCAGTGCCGGTACCGGCTGGATCGATGAACAGCGCAACGTCTGTCTTGCTCTCTGCGAACACTCTGCGCACGAACTGCGAATGGATTGCGGCTGCGGACTTGCCAGTGTGTTTTGATCCGCCAAAAAACGCTTCGAATGGATTCAGTTCCATTTTCGGGCTCTGTAGGCCAGACAGGTCTTCACTTGGATTGCCGAAGTTGGACGATGGCGATAACCACGGTAAGAGGAGGAGCTGAGATTCGGATTGTCTGGCATGATCAACCACAGTACCCGGCATGTCGTCATAAGGTACAATTGAAAGCGAAAGTGAAACCGGTATATCATTGAGTTCCCCAAAGGTGCGGAACACACTCAGAGTGGATCAGTGTGGATGAGAGTGTCAACCGCTGAGGACTTCATGACGTCCGAGGTACGGTCTGACAGCTCAATCAAACGTAGAGTGTCTACGCTGACCTTGGGAATTTTCATCTTATCAGATGCCTTCGTCGACGCAGTTGATTGGAGAGTGGCGACCGAAGGTGAATCGAGAGAGGGCGGGCACACCAGTTGAGTGGCCACCAACATTCCGGACATGTGATCGAATTTATCGAGGACAACAGTGAAACGGGAGCGCCATGGTTGATCCTCAGTCATGGGAGACTTACGATCCCTCTTGTCTTGGCCCAGATCTCCAGTTGACGCTCGCGGAACACCTCCAAATGCCACACGAACCCGGCGTTCGGGGGGATAAAGTACAGAGACGAGGGTGTAGTCATGAACGTTAGGACCAACGCTTCGAAGACAAACATCGAAAACACTTTTTGGTAAGAATGCCGGCAGTAAGCCCAATGTTGAGCACGATCAATTCGACAAGACTAAAAAAATGTCAGAGAGTAGATAAGATAGAGGAAATTACATGACCAACCCTTTGCAACTCATCAATGATCCGACGGTGCCTGACTCTCGCCAACTCATTCCGATAATCCGTGCAGTGATCGTACATGCAGTAAATTTGCCAGTAAAGTCCAAACATATAAGTGAGATAGTGAATCCCCAAGTGATACCTGCCGCAAGGATTCGTAAATGATCGACGAATCATTGTTAGCAGGACAAACCGTTGTTAAGCAATCCAAGGTTAGTATTTAAGCCAGAGAGCGTAAAGTACTATGAACTAATTAGACTTATCGAACGTGATAAATTCGACATTCATACCAGAGGTAAAAATATTATCGTTACCATATCTTCGAGCTTCTCCGTTAGTGCAATGGCAAGACCGCCTTCGCGAGGAACAATGAGTCCTGCCAAGAACGCCCCTGCAACCTAGATTAGACCTGAACGTCAGGATCACATAACATCACTTACCAAAGATAGCATTTACGCCCACAATGTCCGTGAAGAACGAACATGCCCACATTACTAAGATGGTAACTGTCATGAAAAACATAGTGGGCCCGTTCTCCGTACTTCCGGTGAACCTAGCGAACCGCAGCAGCGCGATTCTAACGGGCCACATGAGAAATGCCGTGAATGCTATGCATGTCAGCAGAATCCATAGAGCTGTAAGCCCGGAGGTCGCATTGACGAGGGCCACCGCTAGTGCCAGCAGACTCCAGCCAACTACATCGTTGCACACGCCAGCTGACAGGACAACGATGCCGACCGTGTCTAGGAGCTTCAGTGCGGTGAGGATGCGACAAAGAACGGGAAAAGCGGTGATAGAGAATGACACTCCGGTAAAAAGCATGAAGTACGTGTACTTGACGGAAGAAGGAATGAAGGTGTGGTAGAGTGGCACAGATATGGAAGCACCGAGACCAAAGGACAAAGCCATGGCAGAGAGTGCAATGAACAAAGATGAGCGAACACTACGCTTGATGACGCTCGCGTCGATTTCAAGACCGACTATGAAGAGAAAGAGGCAGAGACCAATGTTGGCAACGAGCGAGAGATATGGGAGGGATTGAGAGGGGAAGATGTGCTCGGTAAAACCAGGTATTCGTCCCATGGCAGTAGGACCTACGATTTGATGAGCAGCTGTTAGTATGATATGAGAAATGACCTGACCGAGGAGAATTCCACCAAGGACTTCAGCAATGACTTTTGGCTGTTTGATCTTACCCAACCCAAGTGACAGCAGCTGCCCCATTGTGATAATTATACCTGTGACCGGTGTAAAATAATGTCGTAGACTTTGAACAGAATGAGCTCACCCATTTGTATGATCCATAGCCTCAGGGGATCTGAGGTGGTGAATGCTGAAGGATCCACTCCTGACAATAAGCCGCCCTGAAACGTCCGTCCTTCAGTGATCCATATTAGGGGGTACGATTGAGAAGAAACGTTCACCTGGCCTGTAGCTTTTGCCCTCTTCAATATGCCAGACACAACACTGACGACTGCGTTTGAAAGTCAGGCATCCTATGTGAGCACTAAGTGCCTAGTATGTGATTATCTGAGACAAAAGGTCGAGTATTGATAACGAATTTGAGAGCGGAGTTTATATAGACCAACATGCCCCACGTAATGGCTCCTGGTGTACACTCTGTCGGTCTGTCAGCGTAAATGCTGTTCATTGCTGTTCAAAACGTTTTGAACGATCAGCCTAACCCTGCCAAGAAGGGTGCCAGGAACGTCATGACTGCCGGCGCCTAATTCTCCAAATATGGGATTCGTCTCCTTGGAGATTCGGCAAGGACAAATAACTCAATATATCTGTCCCACTGACCTGGACTACATAGTACTTTGCCAGCCGCATCAGCCAGGGCCTCAGGACCGACCTCTCCATGTACTACATCTCCGAGGTGTATGATTTAACCCACAAGACCTTGTCTGCTCAGGCTGAATGCTGGTCGACCCCATGATTAATAACCATGTCCAGACGCTCTAATGATGTCACATCAACGAACTTATCTGCCTAGAAATCAACCCTGCGTACTACTGGCGGCTGACAATTTCGTGATACTTGTTTCTTTATGCGGTTTTAAAGTTCGATTCGTTCCTACTACCTTCCAGTCCCAACTAGCAGGCGTCAGATATTCCGATTCCACTCGCCTTGTCCGCTTGTTTACCTTTTCTCTCCCACAACCCGTGAATCGGCCTGGGGATATTTAGAAGGTCTGTCCCCTCTCGACGGTTGTTTCTCGCAATTTCAATTTTCACGGCTGAACTCAGGGCACTCCCCCCAGACGCTGACACGCTGGCACAGGGATCTTTGCTATTTGCAGGTTTTAATCATCTTATCTCTGCACATTGAAAGATCCCTTGATCCGATTAGTTGCAATGAATCGCTCCATATTCGAAATCCAGCCAATTTTCAAAGTGGGGTGGCATAGATGTGCTTCATGGATTCCTGAATCAGCTTCCATCTTCCGATGAGTTTTGCCCTCAGTCATTGTATAGTACGAAACGAAACGAAACCGTATTTTGGACCTACTGACGAAACGAGGCCTGGGGATCAAGCCAACGAAACCTTGGAAGGTTCAATCAAGGAGTTATCGTTCATGATCTGCCCACAGATCTTAGCTCGATCGAGTAGCCTCAAGGCTCCTGTGTAATGTGTCATTCTCAGTTCTTATCATCGCGAATTTCACGTTTGTGCCAGCCTATTGAACGAGACGACCGTGACAGCTGACGACAGCTGTATGCAATGTGGATAGTCTGCCAAGTCACTGCCCAGTGTTTCGTCATCCCGGCTGATGTCCAAATAACTGATATCATATATTAATCATTAGGCCTATATGGCTTGTTTCCTTTTGTGACAGTTGTCTCCAAGAAAATTACTCCTTTATTAGTTCCAACCGCGATAAGACGTTTGAGCTGCCATCTCACATATAGCATTGTGATTTGCTTGATGTCTATCGCTAACCAGCTGGCGTCCCCTGTATACAATATAGGCGAGGGGTGACGCTCTAGTCTACTTCTAAATACTTCTACTACATTACACAATACACTATGTATGAACAAATGCCGGACATTGGCAAAAACTCATGTAGTATGTACTGCTCGAACAGTTTACAAGGACATCTTGACGCAACTGGAGCGCGTAATGCAGCGATATTGGGTTGGCCATTCTTAAGGCATAGCTGGCGCAGCTCGCCGCTACTAGAATGTAGCTGTCGAACCTAAAAAGCGCTGCAATGATATAGCTTAGCAAGATATCGGAGGCCATTGAAGGTTCCTAACCTAGGCAAGCGACCAGGCATCTCGCAAGGCTTTGTGCTCTTTGATTATATGTGCGCATAAGACCCATTTATAGGGGAGTGAGCTGAGCTCCGTCTAGGTCTTCCAGTGTGGCCGCATGACTCTCTCTAGACGGTAAAGATGAGCATGACAGTCCAAGAGTAAAACACTGGACTCACCTCCAGCAGTTGATTGTACAAGTCGAACGACAGGCTAAGGCAGATATCGCCCAGAGATACAGCCCTCGAGAGACTTTCTCTCGTTCTCTTATCAAGAAGCTGATACATAACAGTCCTCATTGCTTGTATGCTGCGGTCATGTGAGTGAGACAGTGTGCATTAGCCATACAACTCTTACCGGCTAAGTTGTGCTACATCGCCCTCGTTGCCGTAACGCATCAGTGCGGTACATTGTCGTAGTACCTCGCTGGTTTGTTGATACCAGGTCAGGACCATTTCCCGTGTGCCCATTGGGCAATCAGAAGTATACTCCACGGAAGCTCCATGGTACACAAACTTCTGAGTAATCGTGATCGACATGACAGGTGATGAGCTTGGTGGAAGAAAGGGTTGTTGAGTTGGCTGGAGATTGACCGGTTGAGCGCGCACCTTATATCTTTCTCAGCAGAAATAGTTCCAGAAGCAAAACAATCAGGTGCTAAGGGGCACAGCGTAGCAGGGAATCATGCCCACAAAAGTGGGTTTGGTAACTCTTGTACGGACCGTCCTTCTAGCTAGGCACCATAGAGATGGATGCACGCCTAGACAGTCGAAGCATCTACCGTTTGCGCCGCACTGTTGTCCTTGTTCTGTTGAACAATACTATGTATGTGGTGTTTCTATGGCAGCGCATAAACAGGCGGGATCTTATCACTACGTCGGGGGGCTTGTTGTTCCGCCGTTGTGAAACGTGTTACGATTAGTATGAATGGAGGTTGAAGACAAAAACGACAGCGGGTTGAGCTCGGCTCTTTAATACTTCTGGGCGCTAAATGGGTGCGCTGACAATTTACGTATACGAATGAGACAGGTGTTCTTCACTAACGGTACATATTATATTATAACAAATAAGGCTTTCAACATATATTTTGACACATCCGCCGATACAGAGCACTGGAGCAATGAGACACCGGGACATTTGTTGCCCAAGCAGCCAAGGATCCAAACAAGTGCAGCGTCCTGTCACCGAAAAGAGGATGTCCGTGAAATAACAAAGGTCCGGGGATCGATAGTGACAAGATGAGGATCGTTTGAAGCCGCTTCATCAGCTGCAACTGTTCTTGCTCCATACCCTTTCTCTAGATAGAAGAAGTGCGATCAGTCTCCTAAAATTCTACGAAATGGTCATCCACACCATGCAAGACAGCATATCTTCGAGCCCACGCTTTATAATCAGAGCCGTTCTCTCGGTTAAATAGCTATAATACCTCAAAGGTGATTAAGCCACGCTAACCACTAGGTATAGCTACAACGTACTATTTGCAACTTTGTGCTAAGGTACTGAGCTTGATAATTGCATGTCTGTGCCTCAGCCAGTCGCTCGTCATAGGCAAGGTGAGTGTTGACCAAAAGTGTGTTGTTCATGTCTCTGAGACTAAACGGCAGGATAATCAAGGAGATCGTTAGTTAACAACTGGATGCTTACGAAGAGCATTGAACATGATCAGTGGCGCTGCCATACCCCAGGTAAGCCTGACAATAGTCGAGAACAACGTTGGTGCTATCGTGCCACTTGGTAATTTCGTCGCGTTTGGGACGCTTAGGGCTGTTCCGGGAGAGAGTCATGGTTTCCAGCTGCTGTTTTAATTTGTTTATAATAAGCCTGATATGCGAGCTCGTCTTATATACTGTAAGCACAGGATGGGCGCATGCGGACGTGGCCGACGGCTGTGTGGCACAAGACCTGAATGCTATTCACAGGAGAACTCAGCTTGTGGATAGTTTAAGCCCACCAACCAAGATCTCGACCACTGCAAACAAAATGCATCAGAATATGGAATTGATACTGGAATGATGGCACTTGCCGCCGCAAGTCACTTATTCAGGTAAACGTCGGTATGAGGATACACAGGGGACATGGTCATCATCGAAGGAAGTATGGAAGCCAGTTACCATATTGCTATTGGTATCATGTATGCGTTTAGGTCATTACCCGATCAGCAGATTATTGCTAGCTAGCGTATGTGGACTCTGAAAAGCCATCAATGTTCAAGCCTCTTATTGGAACAGAAGATGTGGCAGTTTCCTCGTTTGTGAGGAAAGGGCTCAACAGCTATATTGATCCCATAGCAAGGTGCCACGAGACAGTGCACTTCTCGTTCGTGACTCAGAGTGATGCATAGTACACACTTTGTCTGCCACAGAGTCTAGCTGACGTGGTAAGTGGTCCTGTGGAGAGAAGGGTTTTGACGTTACAATTATTCCGAACATCCAAACCTTTATCCTGTCCGCAGTAAATAATATGGTCGGAAACCAGGCCGAACTCTGAATAATAACAGTCAGACTTAGACTCAGGCTGACCTATGCCACAGGGCCCTGAAGGCTGACGCCAAAGGAATGAATATGAATATTTATTTGGGCCATGTGTGTCCGCCTCACAAACATGAAAGACCAGCCCTAAACATCATCACTGCCACTGGAAACTGCGCACTGGAAGCGCACTGCGGACAGCATTCTGGTTTGATCTACATATAGAAACTCAGTGACTCTGTTCTTCCCAATATATGCGCGGATCAGTGGCTTATATCGGTATTTAGTGCGAAAGAACGTACATCCCAATGTGAATGCCGCCCCGTGGTCCTGTCAGGCGTGCCCTTAGGCCCGGCGATTGCTAGTCTGTCATAGTGCGACGGTGAGTGAATCGATATTGCTACCTATCTGTAAATTTGCCATTTCTGTGCGCAATAATTCACCTCAAGTGCTGTGTATCTGGCCTCACTGGCAGTGCTCAGATTTTCAGCCATCGAAGGTCTCTTCGTGACCTTTTTCTCTGGCTGCCTTGCAATCATAGTGATTTGGGTGGAACGACACATCAGAAGAGCAGTCATTTAATACTGCAAAAGCATTCATTTTGAATCTACTCTAGTAATGTCACTGCTAATAGCTGCTAATCCAAAAATTGCTCCAGGACATTCGAGTTTCGACAATCATCTCACTCTCAGGTCGCCGATTCGCTACATCATGCTCGTCTACCAAGTCGTGTCAAATCGACTTTCAGCCTAGACAGCGCTACAAATAACACTACGGATATCACCTCAACATAAGCCATCTGCTGTACTTCGAAGGTAAAATGAAACCAATTCGAAGGACTTTCACCTTTCCACGTTGCTGGCTCGCAAGTAGATCAAGTACATGCTGCAGCTTCCTGAACTTGTGTTCCATTATTACCTTGACCCGGAGCAGGACGAGCTCAATGGCAAAGTGGAGTGCGACAAAGACTGACGAAGAGGAGGATGACGGCGAGATTATCATTGTGGCCTTCCCTGTCTGTTCAGAGAATCCTAGTTTCAATCCACGACCTACTCAAGAGCAAATGACGTTGTTGACCAATTTGCTCGGTAACCCGTCTCAGTTTTTCAAGTTTGTGGTGTATTGGTTATAGGAATATGTAATCTGATGTTTTCATTGAAACCAATGATCATTTCAGCCTGCTCTCGAGCTACTTTTGAGCCGCTATACCCAAGGGAAATCCTTGGACTTCTGAATCGAGTATTTGGCCTTGTCCTTCGTCTTTTTCCAAGTCAATCGTTGAACGCCAAGCGCTGACAACATATGGACGTTGGTTATTGAATGATTGATGATGTAATATGGGATTCATTCGTATGTCGATTTTTGCACTCGAGTGTTCTAACATCTAGCTCATAATTACACAGATCCTACAGCTGAATTTCTGAGCCCCCTGTCATCGAATTACGATGTTCCCGGTCAGACGGTTAGTGGTGAGCTTGCCTCTTAGAAGTACGTTTCAGGTGTACACTCACTCGCTATTCGGCATGAGCCCGACCCGACTAACTCGGGCTGAAATGAATGTAGCATCATGAACATCGTGTTCAGACTGACAGCTGCAGCTGCTGAATCAAGCGGGCTCATGTATCCTCAAGGACACCAGTTTGGGAATCAAACTTTCCATTATCCACAAACTATACTAAATGTGAATATTATAGCAAGTGTGTCTACATGCTACAGTACAGGTAATCCTACTTACTCCATCTACGGTATACGATGTGCAGATTGTCACATCTCTGGGGGACTTGCCTTGGCAAGATGAAGTAGACGGGTGCTAATGCAATCGAGGTTGAATCCAATGCCTTCTTGGTATATGACCTTCTCAGTTCCGGATCAATGGTGTTATCCTTCAAGCTATTCTTCAGCTTCCTTTGCTCTTGGACTGGAAAACGGAGTGGTTCATTCGCGGCCCATCATTACATCAAAAATACTACTTACACTCCATGACCGCTAGTTTTTTTTCCAGCTTTGGTCATTTAAACCTTTGGCTTCTTGTTCTTTCTAAACAAACAGTAAGCTATCACCTACGCTCCACAAAATCGGTCAACTCACATCTAATAGTGTATAGTGCAACTTTCCTACTTGATGGTTGCATTCTTCTGCCAAGGCTATACTGTTCTGGTCGTCGTGAGGAACACGTCCTTCAAGAAAATGAACCGCGCTGTTCATGCCCCTGAGGCTAATGTAGTTCGAATCAGTCGTTGCAGCCGCGAACGTGGAGATGATGGACAGAACGAACGTACAAAGCCAGTTGTACGCTATCTTTAGCATCTCCATATGCAAGCAGAGGTTCGCAGTAGTTGAGCAGATCTTCGGTACTTTTGTACCAGGCGGCGATCAAGCTACGCATGGAGGAGCCGGTGTTGTGGTAGAAGTAGGATTTATGGAAGGAACTCGTTGAAATCTGCTTCGAGATGCTTGGCTGGACTTTAAATATGCCCATAAATTTCTGCATGGGCATCTCATTAGTAGTGAACACGTCAAGAATATACAAGAACCAGTTTTCAGTCATCCATAGAACAAAACGCATTGATTGAGCTGGTTCTTCATGGGGTTATGCCATTGTTCCGATGACTGATAAGTATGTCACAATCATGTTACCGTGTCCAAGCTCGCCCACAACACATAATTGCCTACCAGCACGCCTGCCTCGATTGTACAACGACATTTCTCACACACTGCTGCATCACAAACAAGGAGGTGTTGCAAGTTGGCAAGGAGTTGAAAATGAAATTAGATGGATGATGTCGATGCTCGTCTTTGCACGGCCAGAACTCTTGATCAATGAATAACGAACAACGACTCGGAACTTAAGGACCTACTAAAAGGAATACGACAGTTGTACATTCTGTCCAACTTGAACTTGAATTTAGATTAAGTTACCAACAATGAGATGTTCAGGATATCTCAGCGTGTCAATATGTGCAGGCGTGAATAAGCTGCTACTGAACACGTCAGCCTTGCACTCGAAAGAGGATGAAGACGCGCTGATACTCTGATGTGGTGTTTCTCTACTACATGCGGCGGGTGTGCGCTCTCGGACCCCGGACTCTGAGACCCCGAAGCCTACTACTGCCGCTCTCTAAGTCTCTACCTCTGCTTCGCACTGGCACTAGTACTGGTGCTCCTCTCCTGTCCTTCTGCGTCTCTCCTGACTCCGTTCTCCTGCTGACTCTGTTCCCCGGCCCTCGCACAGGGCTCCCCGTTACACTACTTATGTAGCAATACAAGAAGAAATTGGTTTGTTCAGAGCAATTTCTCTTCAAGCCGGAACGCAGAACAAACTATTTGAAGTCCCATAATGAAACCTCTTCCTGATACCTGCAGATTACCTGACAAGCATTTCCCGTGCTACACACTACTGTCAGTTGAATATATACACGCTCCTCAAAAGCGATTGAAGTCATGCAGGTTGCTGTATCGGAGTTGGCCACGAGCTCTGCGTGATATGCTCGCACGCTAAAGATGAGGCGTGGTCCCAGCACAAACATCTGTATGTACGAGAAAATTTCAAAAATAGCAGTAGAAATCTGAACTCCCACAGAATCTAGGTCCTATAAAAATGATGAACAGCAGTCACACGTAGATATTGATGACGGATCGGCGCACCGAGATATCTGGAGAGAGCTGAATTCTGAGGGCGGAGCAACAAACAGCAGCAAAGCTAGCAGGTGCGACCTTTCAGCGGACAAGGTGACCGCATTCAAATTACGAGCTCACCTTGCAAAGTAAGCCACATGAGATTTTAGTAACACCGCGAAACAGTCCCCGATAATCCCCCTTGTCGATTGTCGTCGCAATTCACGGAAGTGTTTTACAGCAATCCAAACTGAAAGACACAGTGCGAGGACCTCCCATATAGTGGTGAGTGCCCAAGTCATGGATATCAGTAGTAGGTCGTCTGCTTCATAAATATAAGCGCATGCATGTATGCCGGAGAGGATGAGTTCCTCTGATATTCGTCAAACGAGCCCGATTCCTTGATATGTAACTAAAGCTTACCCCCTGACATATACCTGAGTATTATTGCGGAAATCACACCGCAGCCAATGTTGACAATCAGGAAGATTATAATGAGAAAGATCAGCATCTTTCTGGATCTCTGATACATGGCATGCAACCGAACGAGCATGATAACTTGTACGATGTTTAAGTCAATGGCACTGAGGTAATACAGCAGAGTTGCTCACCGCTCAGCATTGCAGCTACAATCACATTGATCCAATTTAGTGTGGAATACAAAATAGCACCTGAAACACCCAATTAACGATCATCCTTGAAGAATCAAAATTTCGAAAGAAACTCACACCTATTGTGGTCATCATTGAACCAAGAAGCTGTCCTCGCACTCACTCCTGCACAGGAGGACAGTTAATAGGAGAGGAGCTGTAAGTACTAGAGCAGGATACTTACTGCATCCGTCACCGAAGATACTGTGTGCCACCAATCAGAGGACACGAATACGTTGTATAAAGGAGACTCACCCATCATAATATTAATGCTAATTGTGAGAGATAGCTGATCAGCACAGTGCCATCATATTAACCCTGAAACATACATATAGTATGGCATTCCAATGTAGCGTATCTAGAGCAAATCAGAGTCAGCATAATTTGTCAACTGCGCTTAGAACATAAGCCACTTACAATGAGATATAGAACAGTCATGAAAGACCAGCGTTGCCTCTGTGTCGATATATTTGTACCATTGCGTCAATTTCTGAAACGGGCGTTTACTCACCCAGATCAGTTCAACCTATCGAACCGTTCTTAGTGAGGTGGCTGCACTCGCAGTAATGGCATCAACCCACCTCTTGTCCGAACGTCAATGCTAGAAATACTATAAGGATATCAATGGTTCTACAATAACATTTCACTCACCAATCGTATCAGTGCGGTAGATGAGGCAACGCGAAACCATGTTAGCATGAGATACCATCAATGACTGGCTCTCCACGAACATGTAAAATAGCTGGATAAACGAAACGAGTTGATTATCCGGCCACCAACTGGGATCATTCGAGACTAGCGTCATTTTTGAGAGGGGTTCAGTGTGAGTGGGGGAGTTGATGGGCATATAACGGCGGCTTTCTTCCTAGATATACTACTACTTGGCGCCACCTGTGTCGGCATAATGGAGATGAATGTGCATTTTCGCCTCAAAGCCCTTGATTAAGTCGGCTGAAGGTTCTTAGTAACTTAGATCGTGGTACGAACCAAAGTGGATTTTGGTTTGAAAGCTGCCAACCTGGTAACACTTACACAGAATGATTAAGCACCGACAAAGGTCAAATTTAAAAGTGGTTCGTGAATTGCGACGTTGGGGAATTGTGCCAAATTTTCCTGGTCACATGTACCTGATGCATCGTATTCAGCCAACCTGTTATAATACCTGGATGACACAAAAAAATGACAAGGGTTGTGCGACTCTGATGCGATTCGGAAAGCAATGCTACAAACGCACTGTACTGATAGGTGTTGTGGGCAGAAGTCCGCCATTCTGCCAACTGGTTCTGCCAAACGGTTCTGCCCGGCAGATGGCAGAATTCCGTGGGCAGAATCTGGCAGAATGACAAACCACTGGGGATCACAGTGAAAGATGTTCCAATAACTTTCGCCGCCTTATTTGGCCATAGTAACTTTTCCGATAGAGTCAGAGCAACTGCACTTCCTTACACGTAGATTAGAAGAAATTTTCTGTTGTACAGCTTGTACTAGTACATAGACAATCATTACGATTGCACAATGTTTGCCGCTGCACTTGCCGGACGCCCTGTCTCATCCTTCATAGCCGACAATAGGGTAGCACTCTGTCTCCGAAGCGCTGCAATCTCTCTCTCTCGGTCAACACATTTGAAGCACTGGCAAAGATTCGAGCCAATCATCAATGAATCGGTGAACAAATTAAAATATCATAGTTAACTATCCATTGCTAGCAATCACAACAATTACCGTAAATGTGGCCGTGGGGGCTACATGTAAATGTTTGACTTTATGTAGGAACGATGTATTTTCATGGGGACCAAGCAAGTTGTCGTGCGCTCAATGTACTGTCTTATGCTTAGATTATCCTGCGAACGAGAGATGGGGCCAAAGCCAATTAATTGAACTGCAGGTCTATCAGTGCTATGGCGAGCGCAAAAGTCGTATAACGCAAGTATCATTAAAATAATTAACAATGGACACTTAATTCCTGCGTGGCGGAGACCCACCTAAGCCGACTAAATATTCATTATATGCTTTACGCGGAACCCTGGCAACTAGTTCAGAACCCGTCCGTCATGGAAGTATTTTGTCTGTGCCGCCTTTGCGACGCCGATTACAAGAGTTCAGTCAATATACGACACAGTAAGTTCTAGATAATCACGTACGTAACGTTCGGTTTTCAACGTCACGGGTTAGGTCAATATTCATAACCCAGTGGTCTAGACTGCCGTGTCAAAAGGAATATTACCATACTGCCGGATCGAACCAGATATTGCGATGCTGCTCGGTCCTCCACTAAAAATTACGAAAGTTAATTGTCCTTCGTGAAATCGGGAATCTGCAAGTTCTGGCACAAGAGGTACATCTGGCAAGCGGCAGAACTGTGGTAACCATTAGCACATTAAAATCAACGTCGGCCGATAGGACATTCACCGTCGAAAGTACGTGATTGGACCAAGTACATGTCTTCTGATATTTCTGAGTAACGTCAGAGTATATGTCAGAAGTGTAACGCCACACCTTTTCAAGGTACTTTGCTACTCACTGCCATGTTGGCGCCAGTTCTAAATGCGACTGGAAATTTGTTCTATTGGGAAGCCTGGCAGCAATCGACACGAAGGCGCGTGGTTCTGGGATTGCCTTCACTTAATCAGTTTATTTATTTTGATCAGTCTCGGCAAACACATATAATGGCGCTAACAATCACTGCTTTGTGCACTTGTACTCTGAATACAGCAAATCAGGTGTGGCGGGATATTTTGCTGCTTGTACACTAAATAATAGGATGATGTAGATGCGGGATGTTGGTGAGGTATGTCCGGTGTTTCATCCAGCAAACTGATTGAACTTTATCTGTGACTCGCGTGGATGTACTTTAATATGCTACTGTCTGCCTCAGTTCCGTCACCTACCCGATGTGCGTATAATGTTTGCGACTCTCAACTAATACTATTTTGTCGGAAACTGCGAATGACTTGTTCTACTGGTAAGATTCTACTTAGGCGCATTTCTACGACGGTCGCCGCTCGCAGACAACATAATGTTGGTTGTAGCAGCTACAAATACTCTAGTTTCCATACAAAGCATCTCTGGACTTGGGAGGGTTAGAAGATACGATAAAATTTGCAGTAGATGGTATGCCGAGGAGTATCTAGTTCCATCATCACTGAAAATTATTCCTTCCGATCCTCCGAGATGGTGCTCAATATATAACAGCAAATATGATATTATGATTGAATTAAAAACAATGGTTGTAACGCATGTATACCGTAAAACTGGGATTGAGCTACTCAGAATCGAAAGCGGCATCTTCCTGCGCCTTTCTCTGCTCAGCTAGCGCTGTAACAGACATCTTCGATACGACTTCCGGTGTGAGGTCTTGTCGATGGTTTTTTTCCAAAAATCTTCCTAAAGAGTCACATTAGATATCTGATACGTAGTAGGCCGCCACACATACCTAGTCCACCATTCAAGAAGTTGGCCACCCTACGTTGTGCGGCAGGGCCAGGAAGGTTCTCAAAGAAGTCGACGATGTTGTTCCAGAACGCTTCGTAATCGAAGTCGCCATCGATGGTGCGCCACGATGAGACGCTCGACAGCGCAAAACGAACCTACCAGAAGGAGATCATAAGCTAGACATTGATGGTAGAAAGTCATGTTTACTTACTTGGCAAACGACATAAGCGATAGAGCGCGGGGTAACCTTCTTCATATTGATGATAGAGGCCACGCAAGTCTTGACCTTGACCTGATTTAATGCCCGCCGGGCGCGCCTGTTATTCTCCAGGATGTCAGCACCATCGCCATCGCCATCAGCTTCTTTTGCAGAAGATGGCGATGTAAATATAGCTTTAAAAGCCTAGCACCACCATAACTTTGAGTGAATATTCGCGACTATAATTTGGTGTACTGACCTGGATCAAAATCTTGGACTTGAAGAGACCTTTCTCTAGGTCGCTATCGTCGAAAGAGTAGTTCTCGTAAAGGAACAGCGGCCAAGAATTTTCCGACACAATAAAGTCTGAAGTTCTATCGCGAATGCCAGCCTTCACGCTGCTGAGGCTTCAGCATCACATAAGAATTCACATACGTTAATACTTACCGGTCATCATTCCAGTCCCACTCAGCAGGGCAGAGTAAATGCCCGCAAACGTCGTGTGTAAATCCGCGCAACTGCTTGTCATCGGGCCTCAGTAGAGTAGACGGACGAAAATCCTGATTGATCCATGCAGCGATGAGATCCTTGAGAGTGGACGTGTCATCACCACGTGCTGCATCGGCTCCTTTCCTGAGCTATAACTTTATGAACATGCGGCAGCGTAAGATGATGAAGAGCACAGACCTTTTTTATCATATCTTCACATTCGTCGATGTCAAGGTTTGAAAGTTTGCCATGTAGCCAGGGCAGAGTCTGCGCTAATGTGATGTAGCCATGTTGCAGGCGATCCTGCCTGAATAATAGAGTTAAAGGTGTCATGAAGAGAGAGAGAGAGAGAAACGACCTACTCTGGGGTGGTACCCACCACCAAGCCATCTACCAAGCCTGTATCATACCTGCGATCGTTCTCGGCGATTAAATCTTCCAAACTGGTATACAGAACAACCATGCGCCGAATCGCCCTGCCTTGAGCGACGTAATAAGTCGTCTTTCTTTGAGGACCAATGAGGATGACTTGGAGACAGAAAGATGGTATATGACGAACCTCTGCTTCGTCCCTCTTTCTTCCTTCATCGTTTGCAGTTCATCTTCCAGTGCGGCGATGCGACGCTTGGCCCTTGCCTCTGCGGAGATAGGCACGGCCCCTGAGAGGTCTGGAATTATGGGGCCGGCATGTGCACCATTGTCAAGCCCTGATACAGACTCGGCGGACATGCCAAAGTGACGGATCTCAATCTGAGGTGAAGCAACAAAAAGAGGGTAACGAATAACGAAAATTAAAGAGCGACGGTGAAGAAAGAGCGAATGATGGTGAAGAGAACTGATGCAGGTGAGTAGTAAGAAAATCCGCCTGTAGACCATTATATATACATACTCGCTAAAATGTCGAGACATAAAGGGCATTTCCAAACGAGGATATGGGTGAGGGTGTGAAACTAAGCGAGTTTTGTCCCTTGAAATGTGGTATCATAACGTACTAGTTGTAGAACTAGTAGGCGGGGATATATTGATCGTGACAGTGCTAATATTGCTGGCACCGCTGGCCATTGCGGAAGTCGTGATTGACACCCCAACTTGAACATAGCCTGGGTGCAATGTCAGAGTTGAAGTCCCGATAATGAACCAACTTACGTGATTCGTACTCACCCGCCCTTCAAGTTTGCAATCGCTCCTATTGCCCAACTTGAGCGTAGTTGACTTTCGCTTCGGCATATTAACTCTGCGACAGGTTATCGTTACTGAGTACTAGTCAGGAAAAAGTTGATGCTCGAGGCAAACTTCTTCAGGAGACTGAGTCTGACTCGAAGAGGAGCCTGCCAAGTGATCGGAGAGCGGCCGCGACAATGCCCGAACACTGAAAGTGATTAAAACAAGTACCACTGGCATGCTAGATACTACTATGAACAAAGCCTAAATCACCTGCCGTCACTGTGTATGAGTAATTAAATTCTTGTTACACGACCGTCGGATTACTTGTGAGTGTCAGCTGAGTTGCCAATGCGGTACGCCGAGAGCATACCAACAACCTGTAGGTTGATTCTGACTTGAGGGACAACTTCAATAAGTTGGAGAGTACTTACCTTCTTCGTACTATGGCCAGCAATCACACTATTAAGCCATACCAATGACAGAACGAACCCAGGCACACGCGAGCAATGAGTATAAAAACTCACACCATGCACCAAACGTACTCAGGTACTGGCCGATCAGGAGTCCAATCTGATATCGCATAATGAGTGATATTGAGGACAACTAGGTAGATCGCGGAAGTAAGCCACATACCTGATTCGACCAAGAAAGCAGGTTGACCAGCAAGATAAACCAACCATGCCGGGACGAAGCAAATAGCAGTAACATATGCTCTGGAATTTGGCCGTCATGCAGCACGTCGAACACCAGTAAAGATCGTGGAGATTTCGATGATAGCAGGGACACACGACAATAGAGTCGTCTGTAGAGCGCTGAATCCGAACGAAGCGAGGATGAGTGTTTGCTGGTCTGTCAATGAATTAGGCACATCGTCCAAAGCTGAGAAGGGGGCGAAGAGCGTCTTGGGGTCGGTCGGAGCTTCGATCATCCTAGAGATGTTGATGTGAGGAATGAAAAATTACAATTGTATCGAATACGTACTGCTCCAAGTCCATCTTGAAGTGCTTTTTTTCCGCCCCCGTTTGGTTTTCCTGGGCTAACGGTAAGACAACGACTTATACCAATTCATTTAACAGACGTACCTTAATGCGCTGCATGGCTTTCGCCCGCTTAACCAGGCGTTACTAGTAGTAGGCGAGTCGAATAACAAGAACCTTCATCCAGCGGTGACGTCTTAGATAAAGGGGAAAACTTGAACAACTAGAAACCTCCATATACTCACCAGAATGAAATGGCAAGGATTAATCCAGTGATGATCATGAGACTGCGATCTATCAGAGAGAGTATGGGGTAATAAAAGGAATGCCCGACCATTGCTACAGTTCAAAGCCTTTCAAATTGGTATTGAAGTACCAAAGCTGATGAAACCAGAGAAAATTTGTGCTTGAGTTTGCTGGCTTAGGCGGCAACATCAAGCATCACATTTGTAAACACACCAGTGCCATTCGTCAGAACTATTCCTAAGGCGTTTAATTAGTTGGCTTGCCGATCATTTGCGTATGGGAACTGAACTTACACCAACGAGCAACCCGAAGGGGTCTGCTCCGTTCCGGGTGTAGAAGATGGAGCTAATAATCAAGAATCCGGCAGCGGCCGACTCCTCACACGCCTAGCAACAGGCTCGCAACGAGAAGTCCAGCAAAGTTTTTTGCATGCTGCATGAGATGCAAGTGTGACCGCCCAGACGAAAATACTGATACTGATACGTGTTGTCCGAGTCATTAAAGTTCATATCAATAATGGTTTTGAAGCCTACCTCATCCATTCACGACCGGGAATCTTTGAGGAGCAAGGTTCTTGGGATACTCGAAGACAAGATAACTGAGGTAGAACACTGTCGCGGTGCCGAGCCTGGAAGACACCGTGACTGTAAGGCATATGGAAAATCAAGTAGTGTATATCTTCTCACCAATTGCACCTGAAGACAGTCACTTAGCTTCAGGCTTAAGCATCGACTCCAAGATAAGAACAGCTCACTCATTCGTAGTGAAGTACGTGGCCTCCCTGATAACACACGGAGTCAGCACCGGGTTGGCTAGTCTCAGGCTTGATACACAGCCCTTACTACTACTCAATTCCAAGGATGGCTTCAAAGCCCAAGGTTGTCTTGCTCGTAAATTGGACCCTGTGCGCGAGCTGAGCGCTGATTCATGGTGAATACAGTCAACATCATGCAGTAGAGAACTCCGAGGCCGAGTCAGGCTGGACTGCGATCATTGTCAGACGCGATCATTGTTGATTCAAACAACAGTTGACATGACTCACCATACATCAAACTCATCTCGTGTTAGGGTTGCCTTCTCTTGTACTTTGGCAGGCAACTTGAAGTTGGCGGACGAAAAAAACGCGTTTGGTTCAACTGGTCAGTGCAGCCAGGCTGCCTTTTCTCTCGGTTGTGGCGGCTTTGCGCCGTGACAAAGTTGGCGTGCCTTCCAATCATTCGCGTGTTTCGTCCACTCGCAATGTATTCACAGATGGTCTAAATCACTCTCCAACTTGAAGTTGTATTGCTGGCTTGCGAGGCGTTCAATTTGGAGGGCCGAGGCGCCGCTACCAAACCTGAATAGCGTCACCTGACCATCGGGCCGAGGCAGTAGCCGGTAAATTCCCTCGAGATTATGATAGTGCTCAACTCGGTCATGGTAGGATCCTAGTGCTTTGATACAAGTTAGTATCGGGTTTCCGGTTTGATTTCATTCAATTCGGGCCATATATGATACGGTGACTTTGTGCGGCAGGTCTGTAGTACCCAGTGGGTCCTTGGCAAGATGCTCAACGCGTGAGGATTAATCGGCACGGATACGTATATACTCTCTGCGGTCATAAACATAGTATGTGACGATAGAGGTAGTCACCGATGCCGAAAGTAACATACGTGCCTACTTATATTGAGAGCTGCGACGTAACTACTACAATGATGAACAACAAGTCAATGTTTTGAAACGAAAACGAAAATGAAAACTGAAAACATGATCATAGCGTGAACGTCCTTGGAGAATTATTGTCCGTTTCCCGCAAAAATTATCCGCAAAACATACTAATGCTTTCGACGCTTGTTAAGACCTTTGCCAGCTCTAGACTTTTTGTCGCCCTTCGAGGATTTAGACTTGCCAGACCCGGAATTCTTCTTGGGTTTACCGGTAGAGCTGGTAGTACTATCACCCGCGACGAGATTAGAACTGGGCACGATGGCATCCATGGTGATGGTTTGGAACACATAATGTGGAGGAGGCTTTGAGGTGCTGGAGCAGTTGCGATGACTCAACTCGGCCTTGGCATTACCATCTTGCTCCGATTCTGACGAAGGCTCGTATGATGAGTCACGCTGGCGTTTCACGCCTCTGAAACGCACAGCGTGCCAGTTGACGTAGCGCAGGTGTGCTGTAAGATCCACCGCGGACATAATCCTAAGCGCGCCGAGCTCCCAGTCAATGGGAAACGGTGGGATGACGAAATTTTGGAGGACGGAATTATCGATAGCAGATGCATGTTCAATGTCTCTCTGAAAACTGAGGAATAGACTTCTCATTTTTGACATGCCTCGGTTGAGGATCTCCGTAACTGCATCCATGTGTAATTCGGGTACCAAGGTCTTGATTGAATATAGTCAAAACGACTCGCATAAATTATAATGATAACTTACCCCGTGGGCCCTGTGCTCCGCCTTGCCGTTACGCATATCAATGGGTTTATCTTCCTCTCCTTTTAACCACAGGAAGTATTCAACTGATTTTACATGGCACCATGTATGATCCGCAATCCTGACGGGCTCCTTGAAATTGCGTGGCGTAGAACGCTTATTGATGAAGTCCTTGAGAGGAAGGGGCTCAGGTTTTTTGCAGAGATCGCTATCCTTACGGTTATGCAACGTCTTCGACGCGGTAGACTTGATTGCAGGACAGGCGTAAGGTTTTACTTCGCGTAAGAGGACAATCGACGCTAAGACCGCCTCTGGATGTTTTGCGATCATGGACTCCACTTTTTCAAACACGTGATCCCAGTCCTCCGACAAAGCGGTCTCTCCTAGGAATGGAATAAGTACAACTTCTGTGGGACCTTGCGTCGCGGTCAACGAGATCATCATATCAGGTGTTACCGACTGGTCTGTGATATGAAGCGGATAATTCATATGGATCTGCGGGGATATTGCCCTGCGATTGTAAGGAAGATTCTCTATCGCAAGCGTGAACGATTTCTTCAAGTCGTCGTAGAATGCTTCATGCAGGACGGTGGGCATGTCGATGGTAAGGAGATGCGCGTTATAGTCGTAAGTCAGTCTAGTCAAAGCGCCCAAATTAGCATTACTCGAAATAGATTAATGCAGTCAACTCGACCTGGGCTTTATCGCTACTCGGCCCGTTTCCCACACCGCGTGCTCTAATAGATCGAACTCTCGTGATCCCATGCCAGGAAATTCCTACGATATTTGGTAAGCAAATAAAATCGGCCTTGACTTTGGCAGAAGACTTACCGCGTGGCTTTTCGCTGGAGTCGGTCCAGTTAAATAATTCCATGCCTCCCATACAACTTCAACTCAATTAGAATGTAACAGATACTAACTTTTCATTGAACATACTGGGGGTAAAGTGTTCAGAACTGTAAAACTGCTGGACATCCGAATCTGAGTCATCCGACTTATCCGACTCGTGATCACACAAAGGAACTTGAACATTCGTCGAGTTTGACTCGGGGGCAGACCCGGTAGTCACAGTTGTAGGGAGTTCAAGTTCACGGGCAGCTGCTGTTTTGTTCTCAGGTTCTTGCACCTCCTCTTTTAGTACTGGTGGCATCATCATCATGGCAGGCAGGAATGTTTTGGTAGTTTGTTCTGCATTTTTGTTTTTCGGTGGCAAATCTGGGGATACAGAATTAAATGTCATGAGATTAGACTCAGAACTTAAGTTGAGGGTGAGCGTACTAGCACTCCGAGTCAGGCTGGCAGCTGCAGCAGGCTTGGCCCGGGGTATCGCCTGTGGACGGGTAAAGTTATGGCTGGTGTCATATGGTCTTTTGTTTGAGGGCTTTGATGAGAAAGAGTTGACATTAGACTTAATGTCAGAGTGGGCTACTATGGCGGTAGGCATGACTGTTGGATGTGTTCAGTTGTCCTCGTCAGTCGTCACTGTGACACTGCGTAACTCGAAGAAGCTCCAAAAGAGATAATCAATGAGATTACAAATGATAGCAATCATCTTGGACGCCGCAAAACGGCAACTGCCGTTTTCAAATTTGCGTGTCACGCCAGCCAGTTGCAGTATGATACTGCACAGTTAGTAGTACTAGTACCGTGACGGGCTGCCAGTCAGACTCGGACTCGGATAACATCATTGGTATGATTCGGAGGCTCGGGTCGATCATCTGGCATGGATGGGTTTCAACATGATCATCATGATGGTCAGACTTACTGTGACTGCGGTGACTCATGCGGTGTCACACGCAAGTTTGGGTTCGGAGGCGAGCAATAGAATCGAAGAAGTCAGACTCACGGCGCTCACTGTTCAAAACCTTCAAGTTCTCAGGCTAGAGCTTGACATGATCATCATGATCATTGGAAGCTGCCGCTATTGCTCGCTCCAATCATGATGTATGTCACTTATCCCCATCGCGAGTTCAATCTGATCAACCTGACTCGAACTTCTTGAAGGGGTTCACTGGACTCACTGGCAAGTCTAACAAGTAATAACTGCCAGTGTGGGTCATCATCGTTGACCGTTTTGTCACTTCCGATCCGTAGCAGCGACCGCACGACGTCCTGCCACCATCATCATGATTATGATGTCGCGATTGAGTACTGGTCGACGTCACGGTGTTTCGAATCTGGCACTTCCGAGTCTGGGCCGAGTTTCAAGTTGGCTGTGCCAACCGTTGACTCGGGTGATAATGATCATATGGCCGCCAGTGGCAGATCATGTTTGCACACAAGGCTCATGTTCGAAGAGAAGAGCCCGAGGGCTTTTACACTCGTTTTACGTACTGGCAGCCTCGCACTAGCCTCGCGGGATCGAATCTCCAGGATCAGTTGGACCCTGGGCCCTAGCGGCCGCACCTTTTACACGCCCGGGCCAGTGAGTTTTGTCTGAGAACTTGAACGTACGAACCCCAGGCCCAGGAATTACTACTAGGTGACTGTAGTCATGCGGTACAGCCAGATTTTGCATTATGATGTACATAATTACTGCAATCATAGTCACGGTAAGCTTAAATACACTGGACTGGTGTCAGTCATGCACTCGGGGTATACCACCATACGTTCTGACCGTCCAAGTTACCGTTCGTTCTGAATGCCAGCAGGTGAGGATCCCCCCCTTTAACTGGTGATGCACTAGATTAGCAGTGACTAAAAATCGGTACTATGACTCGGATTACTAGACCGCCGCGGCCGTGGCAGTCACCGCAAAGCTGCTGAACAAAGCTTCAAGTTCGTTGAGGTCGATTATGCCGCGTCGGTCGTACTTCGGAGCAAGGCAGTGCGTTCGAAAAGGCAGGATTTCAGCTCTGAGATCTTCATGTCAGATGTGAACGATACAAGCACTTTTCGATACTACAAGCCACTCATTCAAGCTTCCACGGTCACTAATTCCAGTCCCTCCCAGCCACCCCTACATCCTATGAGTCTGCCACCCCCAGGCCACCATCCCTGTCACCACCATCCCCGTCCCCACCGTCCCCGTCCCCACCGTCCCCGTCCCCACCGTCCCCATCCCCACCGCCCTCATCACCGCCCTTCATACCCCTCCTATTTCCCCAATCGCCACTCGTTTTGCCATCCCTATTTCCCCAATCACCACTCTTTTTACCATCCCCATGTTTCCCATCACCCGCATTCTCCCCGCTACCCCCAGGCCCATCTGACTTATCACCCGCTTTATCACCTCTTATGTTACCAGAGTTGGCTGTAACTGGTTATAACGAGTCAGTAGTGACCGCCGCGGCCAGTGCAGGACCGGTGGATTCGGAAGTCGTTCAGGTTGATCAACAGCTTGAGGATGACTTGGGCATGGATGACATTTGGTCTTGTGTAAAATTGCGTTGAAGGTTTAATAGTCATGGTCACCGTATTGGTACCAGTCACTACTAACCGTCACCGAATCGGATACCTGAGGCTTCACCGTCGGACGTACCCTTACATACCTCACATACCCAGCTAATCCAGATCATACTGTCACTATCGAGTTGCATATACTATTACTACTAGTACTACTGTCATTACTGAATCAAATTGCGTTCAAGTTGTTCAAGTTGTCTGACTGTCACTAATACTCCCGGGTCGATGATATCATTATTCCAACTTGGTTAGATAAATTTAACCCCGGCTTACTAATTGCTCACGGCTGAAGATCGGGAAGTGCGTTCTCCAGACACTGAATCACGTGTGAGTGTGACTGATCATGTCTCGAGAACGCACTATCCTGACGAGCAATGGTTTTTCATGACGACTGAATCTTCTCTTACTCTCAAATGCAGTGACTAGAATAACGAGTGGTTTTTTGGGGGGTTTTGGTTTCTGCGCACTGAAGGTATTTGCTATGTCTCCGAATCGTGTGCAGATTAGTTTTCACGCGCGATTAGTGCTCATGTCACGTGATTCGTACATGCAAGTCACTAAAGCGTGAAGAAAAAGGGTGTGATAGTACTGAAAGACTATGAACATACGGAGGCAAGAACAAACCCGAAAAGCAGAACCAAGAACCTCGAGTGTGAGGTAGATAAGGGAGTTTTTTGCTGGGAACATGACACAACCCATAATGAGTGAGGTTCACTATGGTCGTGGATATGGCGATAACAACCCCCCAAAACAAGACTGTGAGGAAGGACTCAATTGCACAAAAGATAACTACCCTCTTGCTGTTCCCAACAAGCCAGCCCTGCCAGCCTCGCAGAATGATCTCCAATATTCACTTGACTGGCAAAAAACACTTACAACATCTGATGAGCCAGTTATCAATCACATTCCTTCATCACTTGATCATAATCCGACAAATTCTATTGCTATTGACACCAACAATAACAGCTCTGTTTCATGGACAAGTAATCCTATGACATTGAAGAAATTTCCTATTACTGCTCCAAGTTATCTCAATGAAGAGCAGACCTTGGCTTTCAATATAGTAGTGCAGCATCTAATGGAACACTTGCAAGGAAGAAATCCTCCCCAACTCCTAATGACCATACACAGACAAGGTGGAACAGGAAAGACACGCTTACTACAAGTGATTACTTCCCTTTTCTCTGAACTAGGTTGCACTGATCTTTTTGCAAAGACAGCATTTACTGGTGTCGCAGCATGTCAAATAGGAGGAAAGACATTGCATTCATGGGCTACTATTCCTGCAGGAAAAGGTACACCACGATCTGACACTTGGATTCATCATCCAAGTAGAGAAACTGCAAAGAAGCAGGTTGCTAACATGTGAGGAAATTTTCTCTTTTCCACAGACAAAATGAGTCTGCTAACAACAGAACTCCTGAATTTTCTCTTGCAAGTGACATTTGCTTTTCAAGCAACAGAAGGTGAGCTTTACCATCATATTACGCATGATATTAATACAGATGATCTCAAGGAATACCACTACAACTGGTGACCACACCTTTTGGAGGCCTTAGTGCCATCATTCTGGGCAACTTTCATCAGTTTCCGCCTATCACAGGTCATCATCGGACCTTGTACTCTCAGAACCCTCAGATGGCCAAGTGCCAACTTGGAAGAAACATCTATTTGCAATTTGACACTGTCATTCAGCTCAAACAGCAAATTCATATCACAGACATGGTTTGGCATGACATTTTGCAGTGTGTGAGAGTAGGTGCATGTACAAGTACCAACCTCTCAGAAATTCGTCGACTTGTTCTCACCAATGAAGAATGTGATGTACCATATTTTTTGTAAATCTAAACACACGTCAATCCTCAGTCTCGTGTAAGTGACTAAGAGAAAAGAAAAACACTAAGAGATAGGTATATAAGCGTCCATGTTGGAATACCAACAATCATACTCCGCATCGCATCGCACGTGCACGTTCATGCATCAACACTCCT
Organism: Suillus cothurnatus; assembly: GCA_016758765.1. Classification (NCBI taxonomy): domain Eukaryota; kingdom Fungi; phylum Basidiomycota; class Agaricomycetes; order Boletales; family Suillaceae; genus Suillus; species Suillus cothurnatus. The sequence continues at coordinate 75,657 of JABBWL010000230.1, read as the reverse complement.
CCTTGATGCGATGCATATCTCCTCCTCGACTGAATCACCGGAGGCCCAGGTTGTTGCGCAGGCATTCATAGTCCTTTTTTGCAAGCGCCTTTGTGAATATATTGGCAACATTGTCCTTTGAGCAGACGTAGTGAAGCTTGATTTGGCGAAGGGCGACTCGTTCTCGAATCGAATGGTGTGCCATGTCGATGTGCTTTACACGCGCATGGAATGAAGAATCTTCAGTAAGGATTATGGCACCATTGTTGTCGCACATGAGAGGTGATGCAGAGGCTTGAATGAAGCCGAGTTCGAGCAGCAAAGTGCATAACCATTTGATTTCTTTTCCGGCCTTGGATGCCACAATATATTCGGCTTTGCACATGGACAGTGAAACAGTCTTTTGTTGACGTGTGCTCCATGTAACGATTCCACTGCCAAGTGTGCAGCAGTACCCACTGACAGAACGCTGGGTGTCAGGACAACTTGCAAGATCGCTATCAGTATAGGCCAGGAGGCATGCCATGTGATCACCACCGAGGACAAGCTGTATGTCCCGTGTGCCTTTAAGGTAGCGTACAATGCACTTTGCTGCTTCCCAATGAGCATGTCTGTAGGAGTCTAAGAATTTGCACAGCTGTTGAACAGCATATGCAATGTCGGGCCTTGTACTGATGGCCAGGTACATCAAGGATCCGATGAGGGAACGATAAGGTATGCGAGACATGAGCTCATGATCAGCATCTGTGCATGGGGAGTGGTCATGATGCAAGAGATGAAGCCCAGGATCCATAGGTATGGAGACTGGTACAGCGTCCTTAAGTCCAAATTGCGCAATGACATGATTGATGAGAGCAGTTTGCAATAGGGAAATGGTGTGTGCTACACGATTGCGAGCAATGGCAATTCCTAAGCAAAAATGTGCATCTCCTATCTCTGATATTTGCCATTTGGTTTTTACTTGTGTTTTGAAATTGGTGATAATTGATTTGGAGCTTCCAACGGTGAAGAAGTCGTCAACATGTACAGCGATGAGGAGGATGCCAGCATCAGTCTGGCGGTAGTAGATACAGTGCTCACTCTTCAAACATGTGAGCCCCACGACAGCATTGCTTCATTGAGGGTGCGATTCCAGATGAGCCCACCTTGCTTCATCCCATAGAGTCCCTTTTGAAGTTCCCAGACATGGTCCTCAAAGCCAGGCTCAATGAAACTGTCGGGCTGTTCCATGTAACAGACCTCATCGGAGTTGAGCAAGCCATATAGGAAAGTGGTTTTGATGTCAAGCTGCTCAATCTCCCAGTCAAGCGCAGCACCAATATGGGCAAGAATACAGAAGGACTCTAGACATGCGGTAGGTGCTGATGTTTTGGTATAATCTTGGCCCCATACCGCAGAGTACCCATGGCAGATGTATCGTGCCTTGAATCTGGCAGGGTTCCCATGCTGATCATGTTTCAACTTGAAGATGGGCTGGCCTTTCATGATTTTGCAGCCAGCAGGGATGGTGGAACGAGGGACCAGCTTGTAAACACCAAGTTTGTGGAGGGACTTGAACTCCTCCTGCATCGCTGCCATCCATTGTGATGCATGTTCAGACTGCATGGCCTCAGCATACGTGGTAGGGTCATCAGTGTGCTCTGTTTCAAAATGATCAGGTGTAGTTGCAAAGACTTTGGACAGGTAAGCAATCTCGGCCTCCAAATCAGTCAAGGTACTGTCCTCTCCAGCAGGGTAAGCCTTAGCATCCTCGAGCCCATTACAACGGTCAGCATCAACTAAAGAATTAAGTGCGGCCCATTGTGTAGCATTAGTGTAGGCAATACCTTCAGCAGCATAGTGGCACTTGGACGGGACAGGATTACGTGACAAACGTCATGGCCCAAGGGCAATAGGTAGGACAGGTGGAGCTGGTGTTGGTGGAGGTGGGAGAGGTTGGTCATCATTGACTGTAACATCAGTAACAGTGGCACGCTTGGACAAAGAGGGGAAGGTGAGGCTGGTGGGATTCTCAATGGTAAGGCCAGGGAGCAGGGATGTGTTACTGGAAGTATGGGACTCAATAAGGGACACATGGAATGAAATGAAAACCTTGTGTGACGCGCGATGGTAGCAGCAGTAGGCTTTAGAGTCAAGGGAGTATCCAATAAGTACACATTCTACTGATCAGTCTAAGACTTTGGGGTTGTGGCGGTTTTGGATGAGCACGAAAGCTCGACAACCGATCTCACGAAGGTGTGACAGATCAGGTTTCGAACTGAACCAGCGCTCATATGGTGTGTGGCCAACCTGTGAGGTGGAGGGTGTTTGATTAGTCAGATAGCATGTGGTAAGGACAAATTCATCCCAGCAGTTGACAGGGACACCACAGGTTGAGCGCATAGCACGGGCCTTGCCCATCAGAGTATGGTGCAGTCGTTCCACACGGCCATTTTGAGCAGAGGTATATGGCGCGGTAAACTGTTGTTGCGACCTGCATGAGAGAAGCCATTGTTGCATAGAGGCAGACTTGAGTTCCCCATTGTCTGAGCGGTATATACCAACCTTAAGACCAGTTTCGAGTTCACGGGCTCGTTCCCAGGCTTGAAGTGCTGTGAAAGCATCAGACTTAGCTGCTAAAGGGATAGACCATGCGTAGGATGAAAAATCGTCAATGATGTCCATTATGTATTTATTGCCCGATGTGGACACAGTGTCTGGATGTTCCATGAGGTCTACATGCACGATGCCTAACTTCCTAGCTGCCCGACTCCCAACCCGAACCTTTGGGATGCTGGACTTAGTCTGTTTCCCAAGAATACAGGCGTCACAAATGGGGGGTTCAGTAGAGAGATTGATTGGCATACTGGTCGTATTGCCAGAGTGTGCAAGATCATACACCACATGATAGTTCACATGTCCGAGACGGTGGTGCCAAGATTGCAAGGTGGGAAGGTGTTGCACAAGGTAGGCATGTTCTGCAGACAGCTGACCACCTGAAAGAGCATAAAGCTTGCAAGAGGTGAGGGTACCAGACAGCATATGAGTTCCACTGTGTGATTGAACCCAGCAGCTGGTAGCATCAAATGATGCAACACAATGATGCGCTGTGCAGAGTGCAGATACCGAGAGGAGACGAACAGTAGCAGCAGGGATAAAGAGTACGTGGTCAAGTGTAACGTGGATACCCTTAGCAATGACAAGGCAAATGGTGCCAACTCCAATGGCCTGGATGGATGAACCACCAACACCGCTAACAGTGCGAGGGGGAATAGGATGGAGGCTAAAGAAATCTCCCTCAACAAGGGTCGACAATGCTGCATTGGTGTTGGTTGGGGGCCTTATATGTAAGTCCTGCGAAGTCCACCAATTGGGAGTTCTGGCACCAGTCCACACTGGTCTGCAGAGTGTCAACTGCAGCAAGGAGAGCTGAAAACTCGTCATCATCACCTGCAGACAACTCAGGGATGAATGAAGGGGTCATGGGGTCGTACATGAGACCAGCGAATTCGTGGGATTCAGGGGTAGAAGTGGTGCTGATAGATGCAGAGGGAGTTGGGATGGAAGCAATGTAGATGGCCTGGCCAGTTTCCCCATCGAGTAAATAGGCACGTCCACCTTAATCATAATGGACTCCACCTGGTTTGCTGGTGGAGGCAGCACCTTTGCTGACAGGCTTCGTGCCAGAACTTCCTTTGCCAGTAGCCTTGTGAGCAGTGCGTTTACGAGCTAAAACCTCATCACGCTTACCCTCCATAGCACCGCCTTTTGCGAAACAGTCTTGGGCATAATGCCCCCAGCTGTTGCAGTGAGTACAGCAGAAAGAGTGGCCAGCATGTCCACACTTGGAGCAGGTCTTGGACTGATTAGCCTGAGGCTGTTGTCCTCCCTTCCTAGTAGCTACCATAGCGATGTCACCCGATCCCTTCAATTTCTCAGTGTCGATGAGTTGTTGTTTGACGTCAAGTCGAGCACGGATGTTGGAGGGACCATATACATTTGTAGAAGAGCTGGTGGAAAGGGCATCTGCGATATGATTGCGCACATGAGGTAAGTCATCACTCATGGCATTAAGCATCATGATAGTGAGAAAATCACTCTCCTTGGGCAGTCTGATCGCATATATGCGCCAGACTAGCTCACCAAGTTGAGTACTAGTGGTGGAGAGACAGTCAAATTGGTGGTAGCAAACTGCGAGAGCCTGTTGAATCAACAGGATTTGTGTGATAGGACCAACTTTCTCATGGCGGGACTTGAGACCATCCCAGGTAAGGTATGCATTGGAGTATGTATGAAGAAACTTCTGCTCTTCAGGACTGGAATGGGTATGCAGAGCAGCTATGATACATAAGTTGTTCAAGTCCCAGTTGGCTGTGCTCGAAGGATCGGCAGAGGGGTCAGGACGGGGGATGATGCCGAGGAGATAGCCACCACCATGCTTCAAGAGTAAGTAGTTTTGCATCTTATTGGACCATACCCCCCAGTTGTTGATACTGCAGTCGAGTACTTCAATCTTCTCTAAGTCCATCTGGCTAAGTGTTATGGCGCTAACAGTAGGAACGATGACATGAGCAGTATTTCCAGGTGGGGCTAGTCCCCCACCCTTATTACCAGAACTGTGCGAGCGCATATGAGGGCCTGTGGCAGTACTTGTGGTTGCTTTCAGTGGCATGATGAGTGACGAAAGAGAGAGAAAGAGAGGGAAGAGTGGGGAAAGAGATTCGTATCTTGCTATCCCAGTTTAGAGGTTTTGGGGAAGATAGTTATCGCCCAAAGAGGAAGAATTAAGCGTTCTTTGAGATGCTGATAGAAGTTGACGTTTCACATCGCACGTTCTAGGCCTTTAAGGTATGGCGGGAACGGGCTTTGTGGATTACCGATGTTTAGATGGTTCTGCTCTTCGTTTACGATAGAGCAGGGCTCATAACCTGTAAATCTAAACACATGTCAATCCTCAGTCTCATGTAAGTGACTAAGAGAAAAGGAAAACACTAAGAGATAGGTATATAAGCGTCCATGTTGGAATACCAACAATCATACTCCGCGTTGCGTTGCATGTGCACGTTTGTGCATCAACATTTTTCAACTCCACCATGGAATGATGCAGTTCTCATCACTCCTCATAACAGCATACAATCCAAATGGAACACAAGAGCTACAGAAAAACACTGCTCTCTGACTGGAGAGATATTATACATCTGTCCTGCAGAAGATTCAACTCATAACATGCCACTGTCGAACATGCAAAGACTGAATGTAGCAAAATTACCATTGAAGCAAACAGAACAACTGCCTATGATAATTCAAATCTGCAAAGGCATGTGTATCATGGTAACACACAATATAGCAACCAGTGCCAACCTGTCAAACAGTTCACACAGACGCATCACAGACATAATCTTGGACCCCAGAGAGCCGAAGACTGACTTAAGAGGAACTGCAGAAAGAAAAATGTTCCTGCTTTATCCCCCAGCACTGATAATAATTCATCTCGACTTCTGTGAGATATTGCCATTACTGTTACAGTACGCTTGCCTCCTATTCATTTTTTCTTGTCCTTACCCATTGTATTACATCACGACCGCTTGTTACCGTCAGACGTCACCCTCCTCCCCGATACCATGTTTGTCTGTCTTCTTGATGACTCGCTCCACGATGCCCTTTCTATGGACAACCCCTCCTCGGACCCCATATTCTCCACTGCATCCGATGCCTTGAACGGCCTTTGTCTCCCTCCCATGAAGTCAGTGCTGTCTGACTGGAAGATTGTCAACGGCATCCTGTACTACAAGGATCGTGCCTATGTCTCCCCTGCTGCCCGCCATGACCTACTTTGCTGCCTGCATGACCATCCCACGGCGGGTCATCCTGGTTGTTTTAAGACTGAAGAACTTATTAAATGGGATTTTTGGTGGCCTGGACTTGGCACTTATGTTCGTAAATATGTCGAAGGATGCTCCCTTTGTCAGCAGATGAAAGCTGATACCCACCCGGTGACCCCCCCCCCCCCCCCCTTATCCCCATTTCTTCTGACGCGACTGTACCATTCACCTCCTTGTCGGTCGATCTCATCACAGATCTCCCTCCCTCCAGTGGATTTTATTCTATTATGGTCGTGGTTGACCACGGCCTCATGAAGGGGGTAATTATTACTCCTTGCCTGAAAACCATTACTTCGGAAGGGGTAGCAAAACTTTTCTTTAAGCATGTCTATTGTAGATTTGGACTTTACGACAAGTTCATCTCTGATTGAGGCCCTCAGTTCATCTCCAAATTCTCGAAAGCTCTTGCTAAGCTCCTCGATTACACCATTGCACCGTCTACTGCCTATCACCCGCAGACCGATGGACAAACTGAACACCTTAATCAAGAATTAGAAACATATTTGAGGATCTATTGTTGAACTAACCCTGAAACATGGGTCGAACACCTTCCCCTCACAGAATTTGTCCACAATCACAGGAAGCATGACTCCCGCAATGCTTCACCATTCTACCTCATGATGGGATATAACCCAAGATCATTACCCCATACCCTAGCATCATCATCAGTTCCAGCCGCCGAAGAACGCATAAGACTTTTGCAGAAAGCTCGAGAAGAAGCCATCACGTGTCACAATATTGCTATGCAGCAAATGGCAGAACGATCTCACGGAGTAAAGTATATGCCCTGGAAAGTAGGCGATAAGGTTTGGCTGTCTGCCAAGAACCTGATCGTACCAATACCAAAGAAGAAGCTTGGACCGAAAAGATACGGACCTTTCCTGATCAAAACCGTACTTAGCCCGATCACCTTCACACTTCAACTTCCAGAACAGTGGCGGATTCACCCGACCTTCCATGCCTCAGAGCTATCGTCCTATTGCGAAACTGATGTACATGGTCCGAATTTCCAAGAACCACCACCTGACATCATTAATGAAGAAGAAGAATACGAAGTCGAAGCCATCCTTGCCCATAGAGGAACAGGTAAATGAAGACACTATCTCGTATCTTGGGTCGGCTACTCATCAGCCAGTAACGAGTGGATCCCAGAAGAGAATCTTGGTAACACCTCTGAGATAACAAAAACGTATAAGAAGAAGCACAAACTCACTTAACCCCAATGTACTCTGGTGACATTGTTTGGCAACTCCCTGACTACCTCTGCCTTATCAAGTTTATCGCTCTCAAGTTCCTCACCCTTGCCAATAACTTCATTATGAGCTCTTCCCTCGACATCACCTCTGACCTTGCATCCGCTTTTGTCTCACTTGACTCCTACCTTGACACCGTCACCAAGACTCTTGACTCCCCCGATGCCATTAGCCAAGAAATATGCACTACACAGAGCTCTTCACCCGTATCCACTGCCTCCTCTGACTACTTCGCTATCCTAGAAGAAGTAGAAAACCAGACTCTTATCAAGGCAGCATGCCTTGACATCCAGTACTCTAAAGACATCGATGAACACCTTGCCCAGCATGATGTCACAGCCATCAGGCTCCTCATCAACATTGTCAGAGCCGCTGAGCTCGTTGAACGAACCGCCAGAATCCTCCCTAACCCCCACCACACCAGTATCCTCCTTCATTTACAAAGGCGTATTAGGAACCTCGCTATACGTCTTATGCCTGATGATGCTAAGACTCTTATTCGTGAAGTTGTCCACGAAGTATGCGAATGAATTATCAAGAACCCAGTCTTGCGTCCCCACTCCCCTGATACACCTCTTCCTGTACCTCCGCCAGCTGAAAGCGTTACTTCTGCTTCACCTGAGGATATTACTCCTGGCCTATGTGTTATGTCTCTTTCGACGATGGCTGCACTGCAAGTGTTGCAGGAAATGGCTCCTCCACTTAATGAACCAGCACACCCCCTCCGAAGAACGCATCATAGACGCTCTTCTGGAAACACCTGTAGAACACGAGTTGCACGTGCCTCCGCTCCTTCCCCTCCTGACCTTACCAACCACAATCGTGAACGCTCTGCGTCCCCGACGCCCTCCACAGCATCCCGCGTCACCATCATAACCACTGACCCCGACAACAACTTCATCTGTCGCCACTGTCGTACCCCTGGGCACCGTCACAAGCACCGCCCAAAGTATCACTGTCGTGTCTGTCGTGCCTATGCACCAGGCCACTTCTCCGTCTTCTGTAAACAACTTAAAGGCGAAGCTGTTCTTCCTATCAACTGGAAGGACCCGGAATTCTATATCGCTCTTGCTCGTTGGGAAGCTGACCGGGATGCTGCGGACCTCTGCATCACTGAGGAGCAAGATGCTCTTCTTCACCAGGACTATGACTGTGACCATACCCTTTACGATAATACTGATTGATGAAGTCGGTGACTTCACGATAAAATGGGGTAATGTTACAGTACGCTTGCCTCCTATTCATTCTTTCTTGTCCCTACCCATTGTATTACATCACGACCGCTTGTTACTGCCGTTGCTAGATGACTGATAGCCACTTCTTGTTTCCTTTCTTGGATTGCTTACCTTTTCCTGCGCACGCATACTTAATTAGGCGGTTGTCTTTTACTTTCATACTTGCCCTAAACCTCTCCTAGGATTCCTTATAAATACGCGCATTTGTACTATGTAGTTCTTTACTTTAATCTTACTGGGTTTTACCTGATACTTGATTTCCTTTGTCTAAGCCTTCCAAGCTTAGTCGTCTGAACCGATCTCTGACTTAGAACACTCTTCTTCGTCAGTCTGAACCTTTGAACCTAACTTCAAGGTCTTACTTTGTCATTAGCTATTAGCTTCGCAAGTAGACTTCATTGTCGTTGCATCGCTAGATCAGACTCAACCCTGAAGGCTCTCTTTTGAGTCTAGGTTGTTAGAACCCATCCCAGTTCGTAACAATTACCAGATCTCCCGCTTCACCATGTACCTCTGTCACCTTCCAAGTGCAAGTTTTCCATTGGCACAACTCCGTCAGCAAGAATCATGTGACGGCAACTGCCTATTATGCCTGCTTATGCCTTTACAGATTTCAAAGCACAAGGGCAAACAATTGATTATGTGTTGATTGATATTGGAAGAACAACATGTTTTGCACTGTCTCCCTTCAATGCATATGTCACTTTATCAAGAAGTCATGGTTGTGACTATATCCGACTCCTGAGAGACTTTGATAATGAGCTGTTTCTGCAACACCCTTCAGAAGATCTACGCATAGAAGAAGCAAGAATTGAGCAACTTGTAGATGAGACCAAAAAACATTATGCAGAGTGAGTAAAACAAACCTCACCCAACAAATGTAAGCTGATCACAGCAAATTAGGACAGAAACAGAGACATAGTAAATAGATAGGCAGGAAGACAGACAGTACATATGTTACTTGATCATCTAAGGAGTGGTGCAAATTATAGTTCACTGTATTCAAACACTCACACACATATATTCAGACTCCGCACGAGATAATGAGCAAGGTCCACATCGGCAACGCCGACCCCTAGTAGCTAATGCAGCGGGAATAAAAAAAAGGGTCCTGGGATGCCCAGCGGGCCGTTGTATCATCCTCAGCCTGAGCGCGTCCTCATTAGGTAATGCCAAATATGGGGATCAGCCGGCATAGTACTCCCGGCTATATATCAATTTTAAACTCCGATCAAAAACCATCATTTAATAATCAAGTTGTTGAACCCTGTACCTCTACTTACTCGAACTAGTACTATTTACTGGCACAACCTGAATGTCATCATCGTCGACGTCATCTTCATCACCTCCCCATGGCGTTATGGACTCTCATCCCAGCAAAGAAAGTATTCATCATGTGCCCCCAGCTCCCACAATCATAAAAAGTATAGAAAGCGCGGGGCGGAAACGAGAGTTACAAACATATATGGTACGACAGATGATCTCATTTCCCTGTGCAGCGAGCACTGACGGCGAATATTTGTGTAAGATGTCGCTTGATGGTATCGACATGGAAGAAGATGAGGAGGATATGCTGTTCGCCAAGTACAGCGTTGACACGGTGTATTTAAGCTACCTGGCGGCGCGGAATCGAGTCCGCCAATACACTCAACTCTTGGCACTCCTGAAGCGCAAAGAAGACGCATGGCTACAAAGAGTTGAGAAGGCCAAGTATGCGGTGCCGGGTTACAAGCCTGAGCCTGAGGGGGCGGTTATCATGCTTCAAGTCTGAAGATGATCTTTCATCTGTTCTAGGATTTCAGTTCAAGTTGGTCACTATCACATACCCATTCTCTTAACAATTCCTCGCGCCAGAGTAAGTTTGTAATACCGTCATGTACTCAACTTATAGTACTTTTCGTCTTATCAATACTCCGATGTCAACTGGCATCATACTACTAGATTTGAAATAAATGTAACCTTGATCAACGTCCAATGTGTTGTAACAACTTGAAGCTTGAAGGCTTGCCTAATCAATTGTAAGTACGGCCAATATCGTATCATGTTGCATGTTACACAAATTCGGCGATGCCTAATGAGGACGACGCATGGGCTTCTGGACTTTCACAGCCACGGTAGCCTGAGTGTCAACTTGAACGCCAGTTACTACAACCAATACTACTAGTCCTATTTACATGATCATGATCTGAATTTCAGTGGAACTTCGTAGCATGCATCCTCCTCGACCACCTTGGATTCTACTTCTTATTTTCATCCTTTTAATCATGGTGTCCTGCGGCGCATTACATTGCTCCTGGGAGAGGGACACGGATTTCCGCGGACTTGACAGACATCGCTCTACGTGCAAGTACTATCGACGAGCAAGCACGTTAGCCGCGCAGAAAAGACGGGACCGGGCAAGAGAGTCTGTTCACACATTGCAGAAGTCGACCCAACAACTTACAAGTAGTACTACTGCCAACGACGTAGGTCAATCATTGCTCATGATGATAATTGTCCGATGATTCTCAATCATTTAATTAACCTATTCTTCCGACACATAGCTCAGACCCATCCTACTCGCAAAAAATCGTGGCGAGAAACCTATAGCTCGGTGCGAACCTAGGGCGTTGGCACAGTTCTGCGCACAACGGCGGGTTCAAGCTGAGCCTAACACCTCAGCCAGTAACGCTTCTGGTCCATCGACGTTTGACAGTGCGTCGGTGACCCTTCATGATGGCTCGGATATTATGGATATTGAAATGGAGCATGGTAACTCGGATAATACCCAGATTGAACAGGATTATAATATTACAGGTGCGTACCTTCGTAGTATTTGTATCTGTTCTCACTATTAATAGATCCAGTTCAACGCCCTTGGCGACGCACGATTAGGCTAGCACCAAGACAATTTGACGATCTTCTACCTGCCGACGAAGAAATCAACCTTTCAGATTTTCCTGGGAATGATCCGTCTCCTGTGCCCGAATCTCAGAATCCGCCGCAATGCAGAATTCAAAGGGTCCTTCTGACCTTGCGCGATTCTCTCCAAACAGCGTTTACCACAATCGGACTCTGTCGACAATACCCCAGGAGACCCTCGTTCGAGCCCGACAAATTTATTAAATCTTCGCTACTTGCTACATCCTGTCCAATGGCCGCTGATGCAAGACCTGATACTTCATTTCCTGGGATCTCTCCGCCGCCCTTTCCATTCGCAAATATGACCATATATCGCCTGATGACATGGATGAACACAGGCAGTCATCAGAAATCGGAGATTGAAGTGACGCGCCTCGTTAAAGACGTCCTTCAGGCAGAAGACTTCAATGCCAAGGACCTAGATGGATTTTCTGCGAGAAAAACCCTGCACTCGTTAGATAATAACGGAGGAAAGGGAGCCGTCACTTTCCCGGATGACTGGCTGGAGACGGATGTAACTCTCGACATCCCGACAAAGTCAAAAGACGACCCTTCGACATCATTCAGCATTTCGGGATTCCATTATCGGCCGCTTGTTGCGGTGATTCGTTCTGCATTCGCTGACATCCAGGCTAATGCATTTCATCTCTTCCCATTTAAGCGGCTGTGGAAAGATCCTCTGGACGACCATCAAGAGCGTATATTTGACGAGCTATATACATCAGACTCCTGGCTAGACGCTCAGGACCAACTTCAGAGGCAGCCAAAAGAACCTGGCTGTTCCCTCGAACGCGTCATTGCTGGTCTTATGTTCTTTTCTGACGCGACTCATCTCGCAACGTTCGGAACAGCCAAGGCTTGGCCCCTTTATTTGTACTTTGGGAATCTAACTAAGTATGCACGCTCTACACCCAAATCCGGTGCATGCCATCTCGTTGGGTTTCTACCTTCGGTTGGTCATGTTTCTCTCATTGACTTACATGTCTCTCACACTGTATTATTTAGCTTCCAGATAAAGTCAAGGACGTCCTCAGCAACCTACCTCGGATTTCGAAGAGTGGTATGGCAGTCCTCCACGCGCATTGTCGGCGGGACTTGTTTCACGCATGCTGGAAACATCTACTGGACGCTGACTTCCTTGAAGCGTATTGCCACGGAATTGTACTCCGTTGTCCGGACGGCATACTCAGACGGGTATTTCCCCGCATCTTCACTTACTCGGCCGATTACCCAGAAAAGTGCGCTCTTTCTCTTCTCTTCCTTATGAGACCCTAATCAACAGATATCCTAGAGTTTTAATAGCGACAATTAAAGACATGGGCACTTGCCCGTGTCCAAGATGTCTCATCCCGAAATCCTCGTTCGATCGCCTGGGCCTATTTAGAGACATGCGGGACCGCGTAGCTACGCTCAGGGCTTATTTTCTGGGGAAGGTGACTCGGGCTCGCGAACTGATCTATGCGTCAGGAAATACTGTTGATGGGTCGAAGGTTCAGGGAATTCTTAGAGAGGGGTCATGGGTACCGACCGTGGTGAGTTACTTAGAATTCATTGGCATCTGATTTATTCCTGACTTAAGACTAGAACATGTTTGCAGAGAAACTTGGACCTCTGGGATTTGACGCCTTTCGCATGCTAGTGGTTGACTTTATGCATGAATGCGAGCTAGGTACGTGGAAAGCGCTGTTCACGCACCTCATTCGTCTACTTTATGCGCTTCCCGGGGGTGATCACCTAGTCGCACAACTTGACCAAAGGTTTGTCGCACACTGTTCTTATTGATTTGAATTTAATTGTATTAAAATAGATTTCGCCTTATCCCGTCATATGGCAATGGTGTCATTCGCCGCTTTGCCAACAACACATCGGAAATGAAAAGGCTTGCAGCACACGATTTCGAAGACATTTTACAGGTCCGTCTTGCTGTAGTAAATGGCCAAAGTGCGTCGCTAATCCATCCATTTCAGTGCGCCATGCCAGTCTTCGAGGGTCTCTTCCCAGAAGACCACGACGCGATTATACAGTCACTCTTGTACAGGTTTACCCACTGGCACGCCCTCGCCAAACTCAGAATGCATTCTGAAACGACCCTGGCACTTTTGGACGAGGTATTCAAGAAGCTCTCCTGTCAGCTCCGCGAGTTCAGGGATATCACGTGTGTTGCATTCACCACGTTTGAGTTACCTAAAGAAAAGGCCGCGCGAGAACGTAAGGCTGCGCGCAAGCGCTCAGGTTGTATTAATCCGGATACAGGGAGTGCCAGTGGCTGAAAGGTCAAGAAATTTAACTTAAATACTTACAAATTTCACGCCATGGGGGATTATCTACGATCGATCCGACTCTTTGGGACACTTGACTCTTATACATCGCAAATCGTACGTGAATCTGCTGGTTTTATCTTCTCGTTTCAATTTGATTTCGGTCTAGGGAGAATTAGCACATAGAGCGTTAAAAGCGTTCTATCCGTTAACCAGCAAATTAAATACTCCAGCGCAACTCGCCAAACATGAGCGTCGTCGTCGTGTTCTTCGGCGAGTAGCGCAGACAGGTCATTGTTTTCACACTAGTGAGCAGTTACCGGTGGACTTGCCCGCAGTGATCAGAGATCACCATTACATACCAAAGCTTAGCCGCAATAATCCTTTGTACATCTTCAGGTTTCTTCGAGAGCATGGCGACGATCCAGCTGTAGCAGTAGGTCTTCCTATCCCCATTGTCCATCTTCAAGTTGCTCATGATAACTTGAATTTGCAGGCGTTCTTACCGAAACTCAAAGACCATATATTGTATCGCCTTCGAAAGTTAGATGTCGCATATTGCGATCATACCTTCACCAATGACGAGCGCAATTCGGTCATCATCTCGGAAAACAGACTGTATTCTGTCCAAACGATGCAGGTATGTTATACCTCTTGTGAGTTTTGCTAGTGTATGATCTTTCAATTTCACAGGTCCATTACACGACTTACGACCTTCGGCGAGAGTATGATCTCATCAACCCTTCGACGCACTCTGACATCATGGTTTTATCTGGGGAAACGAACCCAAAACACCCGTATTGGTACGCCCGCGTCCTGGGCATCTATCACATGGATGCATGGCTCAACATCGAGGGCTCACACAAAAAGCACGAAATTGAAGTCCTTTATGTTCGATGGCTGGCACCCTTGACTGACCATCAGTCGGGAATGAACTGTGCCCGACTTCCAAAAATTGCCTTCGTCGAAGAGTCCGACCGTGACGCATTTGGATTTCTTGATCCCGGTCAGGTCATACGAAGTGCACACTTAATTCCAGCTTTTGCGGCTGGGCGTGGAACCAGCTCCCTTCGCGAAGGAAAGTCATTCGCACGTCAGGATGGCGATATAGACGACTGGGAAGCATATTATGTTGGCATGTGAGTATAATCTTTCATCTTGCTGCCCTTCAAGACTCAAGCTGACGGTGGACCGCTTAGATTCGTCGACCGGGATATGTTTATGCGTTATACGCACCATGGCATTGGGCATCCTGCCGCCCTGCGGGAGATAACACGAGATTGCACCGGCGCAGACCTCGTGGACAACCAAAATGACAATACGAACTGGATGAGCGATATTCATTCCTGCGAGGATGACAGTGAGAAGAGTAGAGATGATGAAGATGGAGGTGGGGATGGAGACGGAGACGGAGACGGAGACAGAGGAGATGAACTTGAAGGCTCGGAAGATGGCGAAGAGGTCGGGGAAGGCGCAAACCAATACTGGCAGGAGTGCGACGAGGACGAAGAGTTGGGTGTCGATTATTATCCGGATGAATTGGAGATGGAGAACTCCGGCGAGAACGAGGACGAGGAAGAGGACGAGGAAGAGGACGAGGACGAGGAAGGGTACTTCGTGTCTTTCTGATCAGCACTTCCTCCAAGCAGGTTGTGTAATTTGAAGTCTGGGTCCGAAATCATGATAAAGAACCCACCATAACAACAAAACGCGTCAAATTCCCGCCATGTCACGTATCGTAAATAATACATCCAATGTACTAGTATATCCACTTGATCTAGGTTGTCTCCGTTATTGCGTTTCATTTTCATGAGAGGGAAGTATCGAGTTGTGCCACCCGCGCAAACTTGCGATCCGACCCGGCCCGGGACTCCGGGGTTGTGGTTCCAACTTCCCCATCTCCTCCCGTCTACCTTCATCCATCCTAAATCAGTTGACAAGTTGCAAAAGGCTCTTTTTGCGGGAATATTTTGAATAACAGTTTGATCCGATGCATGAACGACGAAAAACGAGAGCCATGAAATAGGTTGATGGGTGTGCACCGTTGTTCTCTGCGTGTTGCGTTGGCGACAAGCCGCGATTTTGATATGAATGGTAGTGCTATTCTAAATTAGTTGACAAGTTGCAAACGGCTCTTTTTTCGGGAAGATTTTGAATAGCAGTTTGATCCGATGCATGAACGACAAAAAACGAGAGCCATGAAATAGGTTGATGGGTGTGCACTGTTAAACTCTGCGTGCTGCGTTGCCGACAATTCCCGACTTTGATACGAGATTTCACGTTATTTTACATTTGCTGACGAGTGCCAAAGGCACCTCCCATAAGAATGTCTTGGATGAGGTTGTAGTACACAGCGTAAATCAGGCAAAATGACAATGCTCAAAATATTTGGTATATGTAAGCTACCACCCCTCGCCGGATGCAATGGAGGAGCATCATAACCTTGTCTTGCACTGTTCATGTTACTCTAGATTTGCAGGCTATGTAGATACAAATCAAATTTCTTGTGGTATAAATGAAAATATTTAGCAGGAGCAGAATTCTACCCTTCTACAATTCGCACGGCTACAATATCAAGGACTCATCGGTTCACTGATGATCTTCGTTACCACAGTCATCAGAAGGCCGTCGTTAACGGCAAGCCAATTCGTCGCCATCACGCGCACATGCATACAAATGCCCAACCAGGCATTAACATCGATGTAGCTGCTGACCTCGAAGCGGATTTTGCATGGGCACCACCACTTGCACCTCAGACTCAGAATATTGACGACGATCTCGCAGGTCCTGAATCCATATCACTCGATGAGATTGACGCAGCATTTGCACTACTGGAATGCGAGAAAGACGTGTTCGAACGAGAGCCGATTGACGGAAATGAGGTGTTGGAGGGCCAGGTATATGATTTCGCGGCATTGGAGCAGGTTGATCAAGGTCTTGCACCGAAATCTGTTGATGACGAGATCATGGTAGTTGAACACACCTCACGCAATGACGGACAGTGGGATGCAGATGTACTGATGTCGTCAAACGGTGTTTCCTAGTAACATATTGTCATAGAATAGCTTGTAGCGCTTTGAAAATTCTGCCAAGCGGCAGAAGTGGTGGTTCTGCCGCTTCTGCCGGTTGTGCCGGCACAAATGCCCGCAAACAATTCTGCCCCCAGCACTATGTACTGATCAAGGTTACTTAATGCATCAGCCCTGTATTAATTTGCACAGCTAGTTGACTGACTGGTGAACTCAGTATATGACACTGTTCCTAGGTCAAGATAGAAATGAGAGGGCACATGGTAAAGAACACGATTCCAATAATCATCGGGCCTGTATGGTCACAGGACTATGTAGGAAACTCGGCTACGACTCTGAGACAGGCGCGAGCTGACCTACCCTGAACTACTCACGTGATCACCCATGTACTGAATCCATGTTTTGGATTACTTGCAAAAATGAACTATTCGGAGTGATGCGTCGGTCGAACAAGTCACACAAGGTGCGCACGGACTTGGTCATCTACTACATATACACAGACCGGTTATCCAGGTTCCAAATGTTAAACTGAGACCCGCCCAACCACGATCCAATCATGCTCACCCGGTCATGGACGCGCCATATGACCGCAGCTCAGACTCTGAACTTGTTCCTCCCAATGCGAGCATGGTTGACCTATGTCCTAGACCGTTCAGGGGTGTTATACTTTGCGCGACGGGTACAATGGACAAGGTGCGTTGGTTCTGGCTGCGATTGTGACAGATATGGGTGAAGTTAACTGTGTGTGGGAAGCCTACCTTGTTCAAACAAGCATTTGAACTCGGCGCAACATCTACAAGTGATTTTACAGACAAAGTGACTCACTTACTAGCGAACAGCCATGGTGGAGCCAAGTACGCGGTGAGATTCCTTCCAGGTGCCTCTTGTCTTTGTTTAATCCTATTCATACGGGTGCAGTGTGCGCTAGAACGCAAAATACCTATCATGTGTCCCGAGTGGATAACAGATGCACACCAGGTTTGGTTGCGTGGAGATGACGTGGACCTAGCAGAGGTGAGTACAGCATAATCATCGACAACCCACTCCTAACGTTTGCAGACCGTTTCTGCGCACCGCCTCCCCATCTTCTCTGGCGTCACACTCTCACTATCGGGTATCGACGACCTCGATCAACGCGCAAACATAAACCGCGCCCTCACTAGACACGGTGGAACATACGTCAAAGCCATTGAACGCCCTGTCAAAGTGACGCATCTACTCTGTGCGGGCGATAATGAGACCGAAAAGATGCGCTACGCCGATAAATTCAACAAGCGGGGTGAGGCAAAGATTCACGTCATCTGGGAGGAGTGGTTCTGGGACTGCTTGGAATTTGGAGGACGCTTTGAGGAAAAACGTTACGTCGTCACGCGGCCGAGGCCAGAGAGGAAGACTACGAATGAAGGTAAGTGGACATTTACTCCGTAAACTTGAAGGTTCATTTACGCACAATAGAGCCCACTACCTCAATACCAGTCCACGACTCTGCACCTGGCACACACCCTTCGAATGCCATTCTTGTCGACGGGCATCTACCTAGGACGCCTGCCCCACCGAAACCCAGTTACGAACACGATCTGTTGGAGGAGGAGGAACCTGCCTCCCTTGCACGCGCTCCCGTTCGCGCAGTGACCCTTCAGCTCTGGGGGAGTCTCTTACGTCCACGGGGTTTCGAGCTTGATGCGGTTGCGAACAAGCTCGTGCGTAGTCCCTCAAAGTCACAGTCAACTGCAGGCCCGCCAATGTCGCCGACACGATTACCAGCGCGTCTCATGCCTGATGTGCAAGTAAGGACTGCAGAGAAGGATATAGAACCTCAGGTGAAATCCGTGATCTCGTCGTTCAAACGCGCTAAGTCATTTGCGCCGCCCGCGAGGGAGCTGGTGACGCGCCAACCGTTCAGGCGGACAATCACCATTGCAGCTCTTGGACCTGAGGACGCAGAGGGGAGCGAAATACCCCGCCGACCTGAGATGGAGGACTCTTCGATGGCGACACTCTTTGCGGGTTACCGCTTCCGTCTACTTGGGGAGGCGAAGTGTGTGAATGTGCGCAATGCTATTGATCGTGGGGGAGGCACGGTCATGAATGAAGATGCTGATGATGTCGATTTCATTGTGGTGCGACTCATTAGGTGAGCTTCAACTTTCGCGTATGCAAGGGGCATCTTATGCAGCGGATTGTATAGTGGTAGCAAACTCTACCAGAACGAACCCGATGAGACGTTGCGCGCTAAATATCGCACAGAATGTTGGCTCGAACACTCGGTCTTCCAAGAGCGAATATGTGGGCCGCACGAAAACATATCATTCAGACCTCTTAGCCTTCCCTGTCCGATACCTAGTATGCGTCATGGCTGTTTTCACTCATTTATACGTGCTGACACGATCACAGACACGGAGCAAATTATTCTCAGCCTCTCCGGACTTGATCAGTCTGAGCTGTGCTGGACAAAGCGTTTGCTGCGGGCGTTGGGCATAACGCTTGCCCAGATATTCTCCCGACGTTCAACGCACCTACTTTGTCCGAGTGGTTGTGGTGCCAAGTATGACAAGGCAAAAGAGTGGAACATACCTGTCGTGGGCATGGCATGGCTGGAGGACATGGCGACGGAGGGCAAGATACCTGACATCAGCGAATATCTTATTGGCGACGTTGGCGACCGAGTGGCAAAGGGTAAGGCGAAAGATGTGCGGATGGTGGGTACCACCAATGCTAACAGTAAGCCAGGATATCGTCCAACATTTGACGTCAATTTGATTGTTTTATTATCACAGGCAAGCCCGGCCCTCCGTTGTTCGTAAAGAAGCCAAATCTCTTGCAAGATCTCCGAACGCCTACTTTCCTTGACATTGAGCATGCCCCTCCGGCCACGTTCTTTGGTGAGTCAAATGGCTCGCTTGACGATGCTCTGCCACGATGTGAGGGCGACAATGAGACGCGGTTCTCAGCCTCTCCGCCTCCTCTGCCACCGCAGAGTAGCTCACCACCACTTGAATATGTTGCTCTGCCCCCTGCACGCCGGAGACCTCTATTACCGTCCGAAGACCTCAATCCTCCGGTCCCCTCCCTGGATGCTAACGAACGCATACCCTCCTCCAGCTCGCCTTCGCCAATGAAGCTTCCCCCAAGTTCAGATGCACGGTTGACGTGCGAACCCTCCCCTGTGCGAGTGCCTCATCCAAGAGACGTTGCCCGTGAGCTACAGGAGAGCCTGACAACGCTGCTTGGGAAGAGACAGGTATCAGAAGATGATGTTACGCGCCCGGAACAGCGGAAGGGCAAGCGGCCGCGGCCACTGCCGCGCCCCAGGGTTCGTTGGTAGTCTATGGAGTTCCTTTCTCTTACATATTTATTCATTATTTGTAGGTGCAATCTCGGCAAGAATCACGCGAGACTATCACTAGGGAACCTTCAGCGCGACTTGTGCCGCTTCCGCAGCCGATGTATTATGACGCTATGAGCCTGCTGGACGGGAGCGCGCGTCCGAGTGAGGATAGTCTGCGCGTGACGTATGAGGATCCTGGGCAGGAGGCGGAGAAGCGGAAGTTGATGGCTTTACTTGGGGAAGAGAATGTAGGCAGGAAGGGTAGGAGGAAGAGCACAAGAATAGCAGGCTGTTAATCTGCATTTGAGTGCTGCATCTCTTGTAGTATATCATACCATCTAGCCTGCACACCATGAAATATTGGCAAAGGTCTACAAGGGTTTATGGGCATTAATGGGGTAGTGGTAACCTGGGTCGTTGCCATCGACCCGCCGGGGGTTCGATTCCCTCTTAATGCACTGGCCAACCAGGGTGGCAGGACGTATCTAGCCTTTTTGCGGCATCTATAACGTCGGAGGCCTAGTACTAAAATATTGCGTAATGTAGCTATGTGTAAAGTTGACTACGCACATCCTACCAGAAGCCTAGAACACTTCCGATGCCCAGAGCTAAAAAGTTCGTCCTTCCGTATGATGGCGATCCATACAAATTGGGGACAACGAAGAAGAGTACCCATAGAGGGACGCGGAGTGAAGAAGCCATGGAACGGAAGAGGAAGAAGGCGATAGCTCACAGAGAAGCCAAAGAAGCAGCGACACAACAGCGAGAGGATGGAGAGCTGCTAGATTCTGATGTGGTCGATATACTGCCAAAAGTCGATGAACCTCAGGCTCAGGTCGCGGAAAATGCATCGCTTGAGGTGATTGCTGGATGTCTACCTCGGAAGGCGACGCGTAGAGGAAAGCGGAGTGAAGCAGCCATGGAACGAAAGAGGAAGAGGGCTATAGCTCACAGAGAAGCAAAAGAAGCAGCCATGGAACGAAAGAGGAAGAGGGTTATAGCTCACAGAGAAGCACAAGAAACGGCGCTACAACAGGTCGAGGACGGAGAACTGCTGGACACGCAGGTCATCGTTGCTTGAGGTGATATTCAATCATCGGCTGAGCTTGTATTGGTTGACCTTGAATATGCTCGCTGATAATTTTCACGTATATTCAGCAGATAGTACCAATTGCGCTGCTCGTGCACGGCCGACTCTTTGATCCATGCGGCCTTTAGCTTTAGTATGAGTCGAACATGTCTTAGCATCGTGGCAAGTCTGTCATGGTGTACTACTAGTAGTCATGCTTCCTGGATTGATACTTACGTAATATAATTTACAATGTTTTCGTGGCTGTGCAGTTATGTGACTTGTTCTCAACTGAAAAGATCTGATGGATGTACGTTTCACATTTTGAAGTCAATGAACAGGTTGTAACCGCAATGGATCAGACAGGGTTCAAATACTTTGAACAAGTCCATGCAAAGTCTGTGGTCCACACACAGAAAGGCGAAGCTCAATTTAAATGCGGCTGCTCCGATTCCGCTAAATACGCCCGTCGAGACTCCTCCTCCAGAAGGTGCAAACCAACCACCTGTGTTAGAAAACGCAGTTGAACCAGGGACCTCGATTCTTCCTCCATCTTCTACAGCACCCGCTACCAGTGAAGTAACCTCAACCGACACTCGTCCCCCTTCCTCAAAGCGAAAATTGCGCTCAGCCCGTTCAACAGCAGAAGACAGTAGTAAACGACCCAAGCTCTCTTCCATAGCGAAGGATCATACACCCCCTACTACTCGTTTGAGCGATCTAGCTGGTGTAGAAGCATGCGTGGAAAAGATGTTGGAGCTTGTCGCTATGCCTCTCTGTCATCCGGAAATATATCTGCACACTGGCGTGCAACCTCCACGTGGTGTTTTGCTGCATGGTCCTCCGGGATGTGGTAAGACCCTTCTAGCAAATGCAATAGCCGGGGTGAGTGCACCCACTGGTTCGTTTGGAAGTTGACTGATTGTGTGTAGGAGCTTGGTGTTCCCTTTATCAGCATATCTGCTCCATCTATTGTGTCTGGTATGTCTGGAGAGTCAGAAAAAACACTTCGGGATACATTTGACGAGGCTAAGGCACATCTTATATTCCGCATGATCTTTTACATCCTGATCGTTACCCCCAGCGTGTTGCTCCATGTCTACTGTTCATCGACGAGATCGATGCTATCACTCCAAAACGAGAGAGTGCCCAGAGGGAAATGGAGCGACGCATAGTTGCCCAGTTCCTGACGTGCATGGATGGTATTTTCTCATCTTTTTTCTCTGCCACATGCCCTAACCTGACCCGTTCAGATATGTCTTGGGACAAGACTGAAAATAAGCCGGTGATTGTCATTGGCGCCACAAACCGACCGGACTCGTTAGATGCCGCTCTCCGTCGCGCGGGCCGATTCGACCACGAGATAAGTATGGGTGTCCCGGATGAGGAGGCTCGAAGCAAGTAAGCCTGTGGTGTCATACTCTTCTTTGTCCGTTTCAAGCCTTGACAGAATTCTGCGAGTACTATGCGCAAAGCTCCGGCTAGACGGCGACTTCAACTTCGCTGCCTTTGCCAAAGCCACTCCTGGCTACGTAGGCGCGGACCTATCAGCGTTAACAGGCGCAGCAGGCGTCATCGCCGTCAAACGCATCTTCAAACAACTCACGGACGGCACGCTCGTCCTTCCGGAGGCATCAGAAATTATCGGCCAAGATATCATGGCCGTGGATTCGCCACCAACCCCCCCAGCCGATACTACAACAAGTATAACCCCTTTGTTCTCTCTAGTATCCCAACTCTCTGCTTCTTCCATCGCGCACTTCCTCAGTGCACATCCCTTGCCCCTCACACCCGCTCAGCTAGCCCCTCTCTGCATTACTTCAGACGATTTCTATGCTGCGCTACGTGAAATTCAGCCTTCCTCCAAGCGAGAGGGATTTGCAACGGTGCCAGACGTGACGTGGGCCGATATCGGCGCGCTGCATGGCACACGTGAAGAGCTGCACATGGCAATCGTGCAGCCTATCAGACGCCCTGAGCTGTTCAGTGCTGTGGGCATCGAGGCAGCGTGCGGTGTGCTGCTCTGGGGTCCGCCGGGATGCGGAAAGACCTTATTGGCGAAAGCCGTTGCAAATGAGTCTAGGGCGAATTTTATCAGCGTCAAAGGCCCTGAGCTTTTAAACAAAGTCAGTCACGTTCTAACTTGAGTAAAAAAAATGCTTATGGGAGCGCAGTATGTCGGCGAGAGTGAGAGGGCTGTGAGACAGGTGTTCTCTCGTGCCCGTGCCTCATCTCCCTGCGTGATCTTCTTCGACGAGCTAGACGCTCTCGTCCCTCGGAGAGATGAAAGCATGGTATGCAAGCTCCACTTTTCACTTTAATCACCATCTCACATTTCAATCTTAACAGTCAGAATCTTCCGCACGCGTCGTGAACACGTTGCTCACAGAGCTAGATGGACTTGATTCCCGCAAAGCTGTCTATGTCATCGCCGCAACGAACCGTCCTGATATGATCGACCCAGCTATGGTTCGCCCGGGGCGTCTCGATAAGCTCCTCTACGTTGACTTACCAAGCGCTGACGAACGCGTCGAGATCTTACGGACGCTAGTGCGCAAAGTGCCATTCGCGGCTACAGAACCAGGTGCCGAGACGATCCTGCAGGGCGCAGAGCAGATCGTGCGGGAGAAATGTGATGGGTACAGCGGTGCGGACCTCGCAGCTGTCGTTCGAGAGGCAGGCGTTGTGGCGCTGAGACGTGTCCTCGGTGCGCTTGACCAGATGGATGACGGTAGTGGAGATTTGGTAGAGAATCAACCACGAGTGGTTGTTGTGTTGGAGGATTTTGTTCGCGCTCAGGATAAGGTTGGTCCCAGCGTGTCTGCTGTGCAGCGGAGGAAGTATGAAGCGCTGCGAACTAAGTTTGCTGGCCTTCCTGTGCGAACGGGGAAGGATGTCGATTAGAAGAGACCTATTGACGGTATCGGCATGATAATGGGACAATGGTATTTGGCATTCCTGTGAATTCGCTTGGGCGAGTAATGCCATGAAATTCGAGGCCATTTTTTATTCACTTCATAACATATATAGACAGTTTGAACCAGCAGTACAGGTAGGTATCGTTAGTCTTCCGAGTCCTCGTCCGGCTCTAACTCCCCCTAGTCCTCTTCATACCTTGATGCTCCTCATCGTACAGTCTATGTGCAAACAAATTATAGACATGATTGGCATACATGATGAAGGATGCCTATGACAAGGATCGAGGTCCAGTCCGAGTGTGTAGCATCATGCTATGACTCCAAGTTAGCTCGGTTCCCTCAACCACCTCTGCAAAAAGTCCGAACACCCTCACGGCATGACCCCACTGACATGTTCGCTTCAAGGTGTGTTTGATGAAATTACATCTATCCAAATACTAGTTCTCTTTGCTAGAGGCAAGTAGGGGAACCGAGCTAGCCCGGGGTCATAACAAGGTCTTCGACTCTCGTCGCTTCGAAACCGTGCTATTGTTCGCCTCCGATGGTGTTGCCGAATAATGGTGTTTTAGTACTGACCACCATATAAATCGGCCCAGCGAGGAAGGATGATTCAGGAAAATGGTTACCTCCAGATTGCTTTCATCTCTTCTTGCCCTGCCAGCCCTTGCCTTCCTCTCGCTGTCAGCGAGCGCTTTGCCTCGTCCTCGGACAGCGTCAAGCACGTCTACTCTCAAGCTCGCCGTTAGAACAAACGCGTACGGGATCAAGAACATCGCGGCTGCAGATCGAGCTCGAACCCAAAACCTACAAGCTGGCAGCAGCTCTTCCATCGATTTAACCAATACTGGGGTAACATACACCGCTAGTATTGGCGTGGGGGATCCACCAACGTACTGTAAGCTGCTCGTGCACCTGCAATTTCATTGTCTGATGCATTGTCAATTACACACAGACACATTCCTACTAGACACTGGAAGTTCGAATACCTGGATCGGGACCAACAAGGCTTACGAGAAGACTTACACGAGCTTTGACATGGGGGATACATTCGTGAGTGTCTATTTCTACGTGGCACATGCATTCTGTTAAATCGGTTTTAGAATGTTGCATACGGCGATGAGAAAAATCCGAAGCACGCTTCTGGGGAGGAATACAGAGACATGGTAACGCTCAACTCTAATCTAGTCATCAACAATCAATCTATTGGCGTCGCATCCAGTGACCCAGGGCTGGGTGATGTGGATGGACTTCTTGGTCTTGGTCCAGTTGATTTAACACGGGGCACTGTCAGTAATGAAGATGAAGTAGAAACTGTGATGAACAGCCTCTATGCGCAGGGGGACATTGATTCGGAAGTACTCGGACTGTTCTTCGCACCTGTTTCCTCTGGCGATAGCGGCGGCGAGCTCACATTCGGCGGTGTTGACTCGTCCAAATTTACTGGACAAATGGGTTATGTACCGATCACATCAACGTCTCCAGCGAGTCAATATTGGGGCATTGATCAATCCATCAACTATGGAGACACAGAGATTATGACATCGACAGCTGGTATCGTCGATACCGGAACCACTCTCATTCTCATTGCAACTGGTAGGTGTCCTGTACGACATTAAAATCTTTCTAATCCACTGTTCAGATGCCTTCAACACATATCAGACTCTTACGGGGGGAGTCCCTGATGAGAGCACTGGCTTGTTAAAGATCTCATCTGACCAGTATGACAACCTCTCATCCTTGTATTTCATTACTGGTGGGGGTACTTATGAGCTTACCCCAAATGCACAAATCTGGCCTCGATCGCTGAACACTGCCATTAACGGTGCCGCTGATGGCATATACCTGATCGTTGCTGACAACGGGAGCCCCTCTGGTTCTGGCTTGGATTTTGTGAATGGTTACTGTTTCCTGTACGCTGAGCTTCATTTTTTTTCGGGGAAATGATTTTCTCAATTGTTCTTTTACAGCGAGCGGTTTTACTCGGTGTATGACACGACAAACTCCCTAGTGGGACTCGCCACCACTGAATACACCGATGCCACAACGAATTAACTACAGTCCTTTGAAACGATTTCATACGTGGGGCCATATTACCATCCTTCACAAGAATATTCGCTATTTGACAGTTCGTTAAGTACATATTTCATCACATTCATTTAACCCTGTTGATATCATGTACGAGTCGTACTCGTGAACAATATACCACTTATTTCAGTTTAATTGCTCCTACTCCGCTTCCGCTAAACACACCTGTCGAAGCCCCTCTTCTGGAAGATATGAACTAACTACCCGTGTTGGAAGACCCAGTTGAACCAGGGACCTTGATTCTTCCTTCATCTTCCGCAGTACCCGTAGCTAAGAATCAAGTAAACTCGTTATTACAGTAAAAATTGCGCTTGGCCCGTTCAACAGCAGAAGACAGTAGTAAATAATCCCAGCTATCTACCAATCCAATAGCGAAGAATTGCGCTCCACCTGCTGCTCGATTGGAGTACGAGATCTATGTGGTGTAGAAGCATATGCGGAATGCAACTTCTATGTAGCGATTTGCTGCATGGCCCTCCTGGGTGCGGTATGACCGGTTGACCCTTCTAGCGAATGCAATAGCTGGGATAAGTGCGCTCGCTGGTTCGTTTGAAAGTTGTGCAAGTTGAGTCAGCCACCTACTAGTGTCCTCTGGGCTTTGACACTGTAGCGTAGTGCTCTTCACCACTTTGCCTTGCTCGCGACACGCAGGCACACAGTCGCGGATACACCGTTCCACTATCTATTGTATCCAACATGTTTGGAGAGTCCGAAAACACGCTGTTACGGGATACATTTGACGAGGCTAAGGTATACCCCCGTTTACACATGCGTACGGCCGAGGGTTAAAAAGAGGCCGTCATTGTGGTCGATAACGGGAAAAAAAGAGTACAGAAGTCGGCACAGTCAGTTGGTATCCAGCGTGAGTGAGCACTGAGTAGTAAGTACAGTGTTTCAATACTAGTATACGATATCAGGTACTGCAGGTTGATCAAATATTATTAGCATTATGCTGTTGGGTAAATGATCATAAGATGAATCACGACTCTGCTCTGCAGCTGAACTGCAGCCTGGGCCCTGTCATATGTCACAGGGTCTAACGGAGCTCGAAGCTTTCCTCGCCTACCGCAGCTTGACTCGCAAATGCGGACCAGCACCCATAACTAGTAGATTCAGACAGACGGCACTAAAGTGGGTGTGTGTACAATCTCACCATATAGATCGGCAGCTGCGTGACTTCGGCACTTTCAACTATCTCACTCAATTCTGCTTCAATCATGGTCGTTCAACCTCGCCATGAGTTATATGAGAGAGAGAATGATATCTATGTTTAGAAATTTGTGTTTGTAAGTAGTTATTTAGAAATGCAAGTTTTGCGAAAGTGCTGACTTCTGTGGGTGCTTCGACTTACGTAGCCGCTGATGTTCTGGTGGGGAACGGAGTTATCATGGAATTATGTGCTCCACACTCCTAGTCATAAGTGCTTCATCGATGCAAGCTACACAGATGTTTCACGGCTTTATCAAGCTACCACCAGCAAAGATTAGAACACATTTTTTCAGCCTGAACTTCCGGAATGTGAGCAAGTTTTGTAAGTGCGACAGAACGTTATGTTTACTAAATGGTGTTCAGAACAGTCTCGGATTACAGAATCACGCGCTTCTAAGTTCTCAGCGGGAGTGCACTACTCAGGGTTTCTGCTAAACAGGCTCTGTAATAAAATCCTCTAAGCTATTCAGAATTTATTCAACCAGACTTCCGCTGTAGTTATTTACTAACCGACACTCACTTATTGCATAGATGAATTTCATGGGACTCAAATGTATCTCCGGATCCATGCGATGAGCTCCGCACTTCAAACTATCGCTAGTCGCTTCGAAGCCTTTTTATTGTTCGCCCTCAGCAGTGGTGTTGCCAGAGTTACGTTCGGTTGCCTTAATATCGACCACCATATAAAAAGACCCAGATAGGGAGGATGGCTCAGGAAGATGGTTCCCTACAGATCGTTTTCACCTCTTCTCACCCTGCCGGCGCTTGCCCTCCTCTCGCTGTCAGCGAGTGCTTTGCCTACGAGCCATTATCGGACAGCGTCAAGCACGGCTACTCTCAAGCTCGCCGTTAGAATAAACTCGTACGGGGCAAAGAACATCGCGGCTGCAGATCGAGCTCGAATTAGAGCCCTACAAGCTCGCGGCAGCTCTTCCGTTGATGCAACAAATGATGTGACAACATACACCGCTAGCATTGGCGTGGGGAGTCCAGCAACGTACTGTAAGCTGCTCGTGCTCCTGCAATTTCCTATCTCACATATTGTGAATTTCATGCAGATACGCTCCTGGTAGATACCGGAAGCTCAAACACCTGGGTCGGAGCCAACAAGGCTTACCAGAAGACTACCACGAGCCATGACACAGGCAATGAATTCGTGAGTATTTGTTTCTACATGGCACATACATCGAGTCAAACCGTCCCAGTATGTTCCATACGGGCCCGACGGTCGGGATTACGTTTCTGGCGAGGAATACACAGACACCGTAACGCTCAACTCTAATCTGGTCATCACCAACCAATCTATTGGCGTCGGATCTGCATCTGCATCCGAAACCTCAGGGCTAGATGGTCTGGATGGAATTCTTGGTCTTGGACCGGTTGATTTAACGCAGCGCACCATCACTAATACATATGAAGCTGCAACTGTGACGGACAACCTCTATGCGCAGAAAACCATTAGTTCGGAAGTACTCGGAGTGTTCTTCGTGCCTGCTTCTACTGACGATAGCAGTGGCGAGCTCACATTCGGTGGCTATGATGCCTCCAAAATTACTGGAGATGTCAATTATGTGCCCATCACGTCAACATCTCCAGCGAATGAATATTGGGGCATTGATCAATCCATCAACTATGGAGATACGGAGATTTTGAGTGAGACAGCTGGCATCGTCGATACCGGAACCACCTTCATTTTCATTGCCTCTGGTAGGTGTCCTGTACGACATCAAAACCCTTCTAATCCACTGTTCAGATGCCTTTGATAAATATCAGTCTGCTACAGGGGGAACCCTCGATGAGGGCACCGGCTTGTTACAGATCTCATCTGACCAGTACGACAAGCTCTCGTCCTTGTATTTCATTACTGGTGGGGGTACTTATGAGCTTACCCCAAACGCACAAATCTGGCCTCGATCACTGAACACTGCCATTGGCGGTACCACTGACAGCATATACCTGGTCATCAGTTCCACTGGGAGTTCCTCTGGTTCTGGCTTGGATTTCACGAACGGCTATTGTTTCCTGTACGCTGAGCTATATTTTTTGCCAGGAAAATAAATTGCTGAATTGTTCTTCCACAGCGAGCGGTTTTACTCAGTGTATGACACGACGAACTCCCGAGTCGGGTTCGCCACCACTGAGTACACCTCTGCTACGACGAATTAAGTACAGTCCTTCGAGAAGATCACATACTCGAGGCTACATCAACATACCCACAAGAACTTTCGTTACTTGCTTGACAATTTGTTGCGCACATATTTTATCACATTCATTCAACCTCGTTGATGTCACATACAAGTCGTACTCGCGAACCATACTTACGCTATCTCGATTCAAATGCCCCTGCTCCGCTTCTGCTAAACACGCCTGTCGAGACCCCTCTTACAGAAAATGCAAACCAACCACCTTGTTGGACGACCAGGGACCTCTATTCTTCCTCCTTCTTCGACAGCACCCGCTATGAATGAAGTAACCTCGCCCGATACTCGTCCCCCTTCCTCAAAGTAAAAATTGCGCTCAGCAGCAGAAGACAGTAGTACATGACCGAAGCCATCTACCATTTCCATAGTCTGCATTTCTTTGCACATCCTTTACTGTAGTACAGCCTTAACTGTTTCAAATTTTCTAACAGAGTTCTGGACCAATGGTTAGTGTCCTCCTTCAATGATAGCAACTAAGATTTCAGAAATTTCAACATCTGTTATGGCCTTCAAGTCTACAATTGTCGTCTCGGTACCCGTGGTTTCCTTTACAACCCTGGTGAGGTACTGCTGTAGACACCATTCATACTTAGAACGTACATGTTTTGACCTAGAGATTGCAACACAGTTGCTGTCATTGCAACCCCAGAAGCAAATGCACTCTGGAAGTGCATTGCACTCTGGAAGCGCATTGCACTCCTTCTCATGACTGTGTTCCTATTCTGGGTTGAGTTCAGGTTGTGGTCCAACCTAAGATGATACATGCTGAAAGGTGAGTTGTCATTCATATACCAACTTTTCCATTCCTTTGTGTTTTGGTGAACGGTGAAGAGTCAGACACTCATCTTGCACAGGTACCCAAAAGACTTCAAATGCTGCCCAGCAGTGAGTCCTGTAATCATGGAGTGACTCAAAGATGGCCTAGTCTGCCTCTGAGGGGCATATTTCTTTTGTTCGAGTATATGACGGATGAAGATTGACTAGGGAAGTTATGGAACAAAAGTATGTAGATTTGCAGTCTCGGAAGTCAAAGACTTAACTCAAAATTATAAGTAAAAGTTTCTGATGTGCGCAGAACTGATTATGTAAGTGAGTGTTGTTTGTTGTTGTCCGGATTACTATCACTTATCTATGATCTTACAACACACCCACTCAATGAGTCAACTCTCGCTGTCCACCACTCCCATTCCTTCAATAAACCATCCGTGTTTCTCACACGCAAGTGCCTTCGTTAAAACATCGGCGATCTGTTCATTTGTGGGAATGTATTTGGTGGATATTTGACCTTCCTCCAACTTCTCTCGAATAAAATGGTACCAGATCGCAATGTGCTTCGTGCGTTCATGGAACATCGAGTTGCTGGCTAGTAGGATAGTGGATTGGTTGTCTATATGGAGGGTTATCACGTGAGTCTTTGATAAATTGAATTCTCCTAGTAGAGTCCTCAACCAGACAGCTTCCTTCATTGCAGCAGCGGCAGCCATATATTCTGCCTTGGTACTGGATAGGGCAACCAAACTTTGCTTCTTCGAACTCCAACTAACCGCTCCTCCAGATATCAGAAATGCATACCCGGTTATTGAACACCAGTCATTGATATCTGAGGCCCAGTCTGCATCGACGAACGCATGTAAGTCTGTATCTGGGTCTCCTTGATATGTCAAACATTTATTGACAGTGCCGCATAGGTACCGATAGATGCGCTTCAGAGTGGTCCAGTGCGTTTGTCCAGGTGTAGCTGCAAACTTGCTGAGGGTACCTACTGCAAATGCAATGTCTGGACGTGTTGCAAGCATTGCATACATCAGTGCACCTAGGGCACTTTGGTAAGTCTTTACATCGACTTCAGCTTCATTTACTTTGACAAGCTTCATGTTGGGGTCCATAGGCGTGGCTACTGGACGACTTGATGCCATTTCGAAACATTCAAGGATAGACTCGATATATCGGTGTTGTGAGAGTGTGATTGTGCGCTTGTTATGATCACGGATTATCTCCATGCCTAGGATCCAGCGTGCTTCTCCCAAATCGGTGAGTTCATATTCCCCTGCTAAGTGTTTCTTTAGCTCATCTATCATCTTCTTGTCCTTTGATAGCATCATTTTGTTGTCGACATAGATAGCAACTATAATGATTGTGCCATTCTTGAACTTGTAGAAGACTGAATGATCTGCATCACTGCGCGTGAAGCTGAGAGACTCAAAGACTGTGCGTAATTTTTTGTACCAGGACTTGTGAGCTTGCTTAAGGCCATAAAGAGCGCGTTTGAGCTTCCACACCAAGTTGGACGAGTCATGAAAACCAGGAGGCAAATGAAGGTAGATTTCTTCTTCTAGTTCACCATTTAGAAAGGCTGATTTGACATCCATTTGGTGTATCTCCAGGTCGTACTTGGCTGCAAGTGCAAGGAGGACTCGGATTGTCGAGAACTTTGTGATGGGGGCAAAAGTGTCTGTGTAATCGATTCCATGGACTTGGGTGAAACATTTTGCCATGAGTCTGGCTTTATAGCATTCAATTTTGCCATGCGGGCCGCACTTGATCTTATAGACCCACTTCGAGTCTATAATCTTGCTGTCATGAGGCCACTTGACTACCTCATATAGACCAATCTTTTCGAAGACCTTGAGTTCTTCGGTCATTGCCGCATACCATAAATTTGCATCTGGGTGACTCATTGCTTCATTGAATGTCCTAGGTTCTCCCTCACAAGACACTGTAGCCTTGTATGCCTCCCCATGTGTCTCTGCAACTTTGATCTCACCCACTGATTCTGGTATGTCTCGTGCAGGTAGCTGCTCCATTTGAAGTGTTGACTTCTCATAGGCATTTATGAAATAGCGGGGATCATCATCTTGAATAGGTGTGCACCTTACACAGGAACTGCGCCATACTTTGGGTGGTGGAGCTGGGCAAGGGTATGGAGCAGGAGGGCCAGTTTGTCGAGAGGCTGATGGGTTTTGTGGTCGTACACGGTTCGTCTCTAATGCGCATGTGTTGTTTGGTACTAACACTTCTTGACTTGGTGTGATGCACAAACTTGGCTAGGTAGTAGGATCACTCCCTAACCAATATGTGGCCAATACCCTGCCTAGCTGCTATGTCCTAGAAGACAGTGTTTGACCCTAAAGGGTTTCTGATCTAGGCTCAAGCTCAGAGATAGTGAAATATCATCAAACTTCAGACTGGTACTGGTGAAAGGGAAACATGCTTATATAAGCCACAAAGTAATGAATGTAAAGGTAAGTAAGTATAGCTAATATCAGCCCAAAGAAAACTAGATTGTCACATCGGTTCTTCAGATTCAGGTTTGACTATACTTGGAGGAGCTGGCAGTTCCTGTTCATTGTCACTCTCATGGGCAATATCAGCAGCTGGGTTCTCCAATTCTGGTGTGTTGTCATCTACAAAGTCCTCTGAAATGGTTGGTTCATGAGGGACTTCAAGGCCTTGTAGGTCGTCTGTGTTGTGCTTTGCAGCAGTGACCTGTCGCTCTGGGAGAGATGTGTCTATCTTTACATGGCTCGGCCCTTGCAGATCCCCTTCATCAAAGACTATGTCTCGTGACTCGAAGATGCGACCGGTAGGACGATGCAGACAGACATACGCCTTTCGATGTTCAGCATACCCAAGATTCATGCACTCGAGCAATTTCGCACCAAGTTTCTGGCGTTTTTCATCAGGTATGTGGACATGAACCTTGCACCCAAATACTCGAAGATGGGAAACTGATGGTTTGTTCCCAGTGAATGCTTCATGTGGGGTAATGTCGCCATCAATTGCATGAGTTGGTACTTGATTCAGTATATGAGCTGAGTATAGGACTGCATCGCCCCAGTACTTGTCTGGTAGTCCAGCATCTTTCAACATCAAGCGTGCCATTTTGACTATTGTCTGATTCATTTGTTCTGCAATGCCATTCTCTTGTGGTGTGTATGCATTTGTTTTCTCGTGATGGATCCCTTTTGACTCGAGATAGGATGCAAATTGCTTTGATCCATATTCCCCTCCACCATCACTATGAAAATAGTTGGGGCGTTGTAGGTATCACAACCTGGCTAGGCACTAGCTATAACAATGCAAAACCAGTATAAGTGAGTCTCAGCTCTACCTAGCTGCTATACTGGCAGAAGCAAGAGCGTTCAATCCTAAAGGGGACGCAAGGAAAGCGAAGATCCACAAGTAAATGCTGATCAACCCTGATCAAATGCGATGAAAGCACAAGAAAACACGAAGAAACGCAAAGAGATGCGGTGAAATGCGAAGAAACGTGAAATGTGATGGTTGTGTGAAGCGTGGGAAAGTAGCGCATGAAGTGCGCAAGTGTAGAGAGGGCATATAAATGATGCTGGGATCTGAATTGAGGCAATGAGGATGGATGCTGGACGGATAATAGACGAATAATGCGATTGCCACTAGCTATAGACGGATGCTAGGGACTACAATGACGGATACATGCACTGCATGGGACTAACTGGTGATAGATGGTGACTGCCAGAAGCTAAGTTGTAAAAACAGACATGGCAACTCTAAGTCGCACATAAGCACCTTCCCAGGGCTCGGAAGCGAATTGGGAGCACTCTGAGTATGTAAATGATGTAATGTAAGGGTCCATAACAAAATAATAATCGTACGATGCCAGACATAGTCAGATATAGTAATAAATGGAATGCGACGCACCAAGGAACTGGCTGGACAATGGATGGATGCTCCTGCGATGATGCGCACTAAATCGCGATGAAACGCGAAGATGTGTGGTGAAACGCGAAGATGTGCAGTGAAACGCGAAGATGCGCAGTGAAACGTGAAGATGCGCAGTGAAACGCGAAGATGTGCGATGGAACACAAAGATGCGTGACTATGCAAGGATGCACGAGAACGCGAAGATGCGCGAGAATGCGAAGATGCGCGGTGAAACGCGAAGATGTGCAATGGAACATGAAGATGCGTGATGAAATGCGAAGATGTGCGATGGAACACGAAGATGTGCGATGGAACACGAAGATGCACAACTATGTGAACTAAGCGTGAGTGCGGGAATGCATCGCGCGAGTGCGGGAAAGTGTCCTAGGTACATGATGGTGATGTTGCATTGTGAAGCCCAGTGGTCATGAGCCGTAAAATAGGCCTCTACCAGCCTGTAGAGAATTGAGTCTCTACAGTGTTCTCCAGTTTCAGTTTCGGCTCTCTCAAAATAGGATTTGGTGAGTCCAAAGGTTTCGTCTTTGGTTTTCACAAGTTTAACCACAAGATTGTGTGAATAGGCGTCTATGAATGTAACAAAATACCGGAAGCCAAGGCGTGATGTCGTGTCCATGGGGCCGCATACATCAGAGTAAGTGTGATGCAATACTCTTATATTTACGATGTCAGATTTTGTTGGGATAGGGTCGTGATGCTGTTTGCCTTCAAGGCAGGGTTGGCAAACTGTTTTGTTGTGAGTGCTTGGACCCTTAACTTTGATCCCATTAACCATATCCTTCTGAATTAGCTTGGATACGGAGTCAAAATTGATGTGACTGAGGCACCGATGCCATGTCTCCAGACTTGTGCTCAAAGTGAGTGAGCGAGAGGTAAGCACTGTCATTGGAGTATCTGGATCAAGTGATGGTGATGGACCTTGCAAGATGTAGGCTTGTGCTCTCTCACTGGGCAGTATTTGCAGGATATATAGCGAATTTCGCTTATGAGCAACTGCAGCAACTTTCCCATTTGCGAGGATCTTGCATGTGGAGTCATCAAAGGTGACTTCGAGGCCTTGCTTCGTGAGATGGGGGACTGATAGGAGATTTGCGCTTAGATCTGGAATGTGGTAGACTTCCTGCAGGATGGTGCGCATGTGTCCATTTTCACCAGTGCGAACATTTATTTCAACACGTCCAACACCTATCGCATTGATTGTGCGTCCATCTCCAATAACGACTTGTTCAGGTGGAGTCAAGGTGCGATATCTGATGAAGATTTCGCGTTGCCATGTCATATTTGCAGATGCACCAGAGTCCACTATCCAATCATATTGTGCAGCAGATGTGAGGTGTTCATGTGCGACAAATAGTTGAAGTGTAGTGTCATCACTTGACATGGCATGTGCAACCTTCACTGATAAGTCTGGTTTCTCCTTTGCCTTTTCTTTGTCCTTCTCATTCTGCTTCCCACTTTTCGCAGCTTCTTCAGCAGCCTTCTTCTTTCGACAGTCCTTTTCTGCATGTCCAGGAATTTGGCAGTATGCGCACTTTTCCCTTGATTTCTTCTTGTCCTTGCGCTGAAGTTTGTTCTTTTGGGCAGGTCTTTTTGTGATGAGTGCAGACTGGCTATTATTTGCCTGTCGTTGCCTCTCCTCCACCAGCACTTGGACTATGATGGTTTTGGTGGTGAGCTTGTCACTGCTAGACATAAGGATTGTTCGAAGTGTGGCATAGGACACAGGTAAGGATATCACCATTGCAACTGCAACTAGTGTGTTGTTGAGTGGCTGACCAAGTGAACATAGAATATATGCCTTTTGGCGCATGGTGTTTAGCTGTGTTTCCATGGGAGATTCGTCCATCAAGGTATTCCGAAACAATTCGCCAATGAGTTGAGCAATAGTTTGCTTTCCTTGACCCTCGTAATGCTCGCAGAGCTTTTTCCAAACATCTTTAGCCATTGGCACATAAAGAATCCCATTCAAGGGCTCATCTTTCAGTGTGAGAGCTATTTGAGCTCATGCTTCCTTATTCTTTGCTAACCATTCCTGGTGTTGAACAGGGTGTGCTGTGCTATCTGGCATGCTTTCACTTCCTTCGACAATTGCCCATAGTCCTCGAAGGTCAAGGATTAACTCAACATGGTACTTCCATAGTTGGAAGTTTGAACCATCATTTTCGAGTGATGGAATATCATATAGGCGATTGGAGGCTTGTGCAGTTCTGCTTGAGGATGTAGAGCTGGATGATATGGAGGGAATGCTCATGGATGAAGGAGTTGCAGCTGGTGGGGCTGCAGATACTGAGGGTGTGTTTGACATTTATATATATATGATTCAGTTGTTGGTCTGTGGTACTGGATTTGAGGGTTCTAAGCAGCAGGGCTCATAACCTTTTGTTTGAGTATATGACGGATGAAGATTGACTAGGGAAGTTATGGAACAAAAGTATGTAGATTTGCAGTCTTGGAAGTCAAAGACTTAACTCAAAATTATAAGTAAAAGTTTCTGATGTGCGCAGAACTGATTATGTAAGTGAGTGTTGTTTGTTGTTGTCCGGATTACTATCACTTATTTATGATCTTACAACAATTTCTAGACATACTATGGATATCATTAAGGTATATTTCACATTTTTGCAGTACTTTGGTAACTGAGTTCACCTTTTTCACAAGGACATGGTTTCAGTTCAGTCATCATATATCTTAGATATCCTTATCATTCCTGAGCTTTTGTCCCATCCTATTTATCACTGTTCACTTCTTTGACCAATAACTACATTCATTATCCAAAACTAAGGGCTCTGCTCCTTCTCATCAGGAAAAACAGGAACTCCAATATTGCCCTACATAGGCTATGTAGCACTTATAGCCTGGTTGCATCTCTTACCCCCCCCCCTCCCCCCAATATTGTACCATGTAGCCTAGGATATATTTTCAGTTGCACAATATAGTGTCTGGTAGCTCATACCTTGGCAATGTAGCATGGCTATGCAGTGATCTATAGTAAGTCATTGTGGTAAGTACATCTCATGGTACATCATACTACTAGTACTTGCACACTTGCAAATAGCAGGGAGATCAATGGCATGCATTCATGGTTTAGTACAGTGGTCTATTCTACTCAGCCTCATCAACACCATCAGACTCCAAGCCAGGCTCCACCTCATCACTGTCCTCAGTGCCACCAACCTGTTGATATTCATGGATCGCATTGTGGATCTCATTGTTGGACAAACAGTCTTTGTTTGCAACACTGATTGGATCCACCTTTGCATGCAGCCTGTGGTATCATTGTCAAACATCCAAATTCAAATACTTGAGATGCACTTACCTGCCATTGTTGTTGAGTTCCATCAAGATACTGTTGAATATGTCATGATCCTTTGTTTGAGCATCAAATTTTTTGAGGTGTGTGAGATGCCGATCATAAGCTTGCCTATATTCACTGCTTGAAAAGCTGATATCCTCACATTCGCCCTCATACCATTCATCAATACAGCATTCAGCCTGCAGCCAACAATATTACCACCTGAAGCCAATGAGAAATAGCATGACTCACTGCAGTTTACACCAAGGCCAATGCAGGTATCAGGAACAGCAACAAAGCCTTCTTGAACATGACTCCTTCATCCTTCTTGTTGTGGTACCAAAGTATATTTGCCGCTTGCTGATTTAGCCTTGTATGAAATAGGCTGCTGCAAGGCACATTATTCTTTTTGTCCCTGAGGTCCTTTCAACCAAACATCAGTACAAAACATGACTTGAGATATGAGAACACACCTAGTAACATATGCTGAATTTATCCTTGACCTGATGGGCAAGTTTTCAATTCCTAGACTTGATGGACTCCTGATTGGTGGACTTGAAACTGTAAATACTCTCAACAAGTGGGCAAACCTTGCCTTTCACCTCACTTGTGAGATATGGTGTGTGCTGGGTAATCTTGATCCAGAAAGAAATTAGATAGATAAAATAATAGAACTCAAACACATAGCATTTGTATAATCTCTCCATTAAAACCTATCTGTTACAAAAACATCCGATACTGGCATGGCTCCTATTCATTTTCTTCCTTGCTCTTGCCTTCTACCTATACCCCAAGGACTATGTGTGCATACACATGCAATACCTCTTCTGGTTGATTGTACTCTTTCCCTACCTTTTCTGGTTATATTCCCTTTGATTTCTTTCTTGCCTATCTGTACTATATCTGCTTGCCAGATCCCTGGGTCACCTCCCCTATGCCCCTTCCACTCTATTGGTACCCATCCTATTATATTTTGAATCCCCTACTTTACTATTGGTCGGTGACTCAGTTCTTCTTACCATAGCTTCAGTCTGTGACTCAGTCTTCCCCTTACCCCTACCATACTACTGGTCTCTGACTCAGTTCTCCCTTTGCCTGCCTATCTCTGTACTTCTACTTATGGCCTAATTTGTACTCGTTTCTTTACCTATATAAACCCTACATACTACAGTTGTATTCTCTAACTTGAATCTACTTGGTTCTACACGGTTACCTGGTTCATAACCTCTTAAGCTTAACTGCTTATACTTGTGATCTTTGACTTTGCTTTGACTCTTAGTCATCATGTCTTTAGATCTTCAGAAGCCTTCGTTGTCACCCTTGATGACTTTGGCTATAGCTCTTGATGGCTGCAAGACAGTACCCATCTATTAGCTTATCAACCCACTCATCCCAAGTGGTTGGACTGAGACTTCTGACCAACACCTGAACTCCAGGCCTCAGGAGATTACCCAAGTAAGAAAGCACCTAAGTCTAGTCGCTAACACTATCTCTATCTCATAATAGTTGCATGCCTCCATCAGCAAAACACCTTTTTCCTACCACCAAAAAATGGCTGGCCACAGCTTGGTCCCTTCTGTACAGAGCTGTCTCTATCATGGTTGATGGTGACTTTGTCTTCATCATTGTTGTGGTCTTTGTAGTTGTCACCATTCTGCTTGGTGCTGTCATATTGCATGCTGTTGTTCAAGTTGCCATTGGACTGTACACATTGGAGTTGGATGAACTTGTTGGCATGTGCTGTCATCAACTTCCTTGGTGCAGGCAGGAGTTCACAATTCAGGGGTTCACAATTGAAAAACCAGTCTCCTTGGAAACAAAGCATCAACATCCAACAGGAAGCAAAGTCAATTATGCAGCTGACTTACCTTGGTAAGAGGGTCATCACACCAGCCTCCTGTTAAACACCATGCACACAGGTGCATACAATCTCTCAGAGGGGTGAGGATGACTGATTCAGAAGGGCTTTAGCCTTAGCTTATATGCTGTGCCCCTCACCCAAGTACAGTGCTCTTAATTTTGGATAAAGTCCGGTCCAAATGAAGTCTGGATGACTCTGGAGGCAGACAGCTCTGGTGGAGCATCCAAAGGACTTCTGGATGAGTGTGGGAAACTTCCAGATGAGTATCAGAAACTCAGATGGAGTTCCATCCACTTGATAGAAAGTGGAATAACTGTGCATATCACTCCTTAGTGGAGACATAGAGTGGAGATACTGCAAAGGACACAGTCCAAGGCAGGAATAGTGGTCTGGAGTTCCAGATAAGGGTTCCAGAATAGATACAGATGGATATAGACTACTCTTAGGTAGAGACAGAGCTGGATAAGGATCAGAGAGAGTGTGACTGCCGGAAATGTAAAATGTTGACCTAAGGATACAATCCTTTAGGCCTGAGGTAGGATCTGGAAATAGACAATGTCTGGAAACACAGAAGAGCAGAGCTCTGGCCTAGGGAATCAATCCCTAGGCCTGAAGGATAGAGAAGAGATCCTTACAACACTAATGTGTGAGGACAATAATGCTGCAAGACAATAATATTCAAACTGAGGATCTATTGAGATTTACAAGAGTTTATATACTAGATAGCTAACAGAATAATCAGAGGCAGTGTCTGAGGCTATGTACTTAGTGCAGTCAAAGGATAATGGATCAGTAATTAGAATGTATAGGTAAACAACTGAGTACTGGTAATAGGAAAGCAGTGAAGATATTGGGAAGGTATAGAACCAGTTGTCCAGAAAGTAGAGAATCACTGAATAAAGGAATAGGCTGACAGGAAAGGAATTAGAAAGCTTATCATATTGGATAGGAAGTGGATTGGTATATTGAATCAGATCCATACATTGGATTGGACAGACAAGCAGAAGTTGGACAAGTGTAATAGTGGATGAGACTGGAAATGGTTATGGATGAAGTCTAGGAATCTAATCTAAGGATTAGTCCATAAATCTGACTGTAGGATAGGTCCAGAATCTGGGATATACAGTAAGCAACAAAACTGTTGCAATATTTGCATTAATTTGATTATTCTGGCTATATCATTGCGGGGATTTCTGCTATAAAAATGTGGATAAGAGCAATATTGTAGCCCTACATCCAGGCTACAAGAGTCATACTATAATGAAGGTGTGAAACAACTTCCATAAAAAGATATGAGCAATTTATGACAGGATATGCATTGCAACGGTTTTGTTGCTGATATTTTTAAATAGAAAAATCCTATCAGTAGACATCAGTTGTGATATTTATTATGTCTTATCATGTCATGTGACATGTAAAAGGGTCAACATAACATAAAAAAAGCCAAATGTTGAACTTTTTCAACATTCATCATCATAAAAATCCTCTCTGCTGACAAAACCAACCAAATCCTTTTTCACCTTGATTTTAATCAATATACAAGGGAGGTCTCACATGATACTAGTGTATACCATAGTAACACTAGCAGAGTTCACTTTAAACTTCATTTTGACCTTCAAAAGTCCTCTGGTAGTTGTCCTTCTACTGTTTCCTCCTGTGGTGTTTAATATATTATTTGGCTAATCAGTACAGGCAAGACTGAAAATATCACTGAAGTCACAAAAGCACTTCTGGACATTAAGAACAAGTCTATGTCCTATCAGACAACACACAACTACTCAAGGACATCTGGTATGAAGGCTGTAGTCAAGCAAAAACGCCCTCCTCTCTCCAAGTGTCATAGGAGAGCAACACCAGACTTTGCTATGAGCTAGCACCAATGGATAGTGTATGACTGGAAAGTGTCATATGATCAGATAGAACTAAAATTAATCATTTGGTGTCAGATGGAAGGAAGTGGGCTTGGAAAAGGACAGGAGAGGGCCTAAGTAATATGCTAGTAGGAGAGAGGAGGGCGTTTTTTGCTTGACTACAGCCTTCATACCAGATGTCCTTGAGTAGTTGTGTGTTGTCTGATAGGACATAGACTTGTTCTTAATGTCCAGAAGTGCTTTTGTGACTTCAGTGATATTTTCAGTCTTGCCTGTACTGATTAGCCAAATAATATATTAAACACCACAGGAGGAAACAGTAGAAGGACAACTACCAGAGGACTTTTGAAGGTCAAAATGAAGTTTAAAGTGAACTCTGCTAGTGTTACTATGGTATACACTAGTATCATGTGAGACCTCCCTTGTATATTGATTAAAATCAAGGTGAAAAAGGATTTGGTTGGTTTTGTCAGCAGAGAGGATTTTTATGATGATGAATGTTGAAAAAGTTCAACATTTGGCTTTTTTTATGTTATGTTGACCCTTTTACATGTCACATGACATGATAAGACATAATAAATATCACAACTGATGTCTACTGATAGGATTTTTCTATTTAAAAATATCAGCAACAAAACCGTTGCAATGCATACCCTGTCATAAATTGCTCATATCTTTTTATGGAAGTTGTTTCACACCTTCATTATAGTATGACTCTTGTAGCCTGGATGTAGGGCTACAATATTGCTCTTATCCACATTTTTATAGCAGAAATCCCCACAATGATATAGCCAGAATAATCAAATTAATGCAAACATTGCAACAGTTTTGTTGCTTACTGTAACACCCCAGAGCCCCCAGACACAGATATTCTTGATGGAGCTGGTGTGTGAACCTTTGAGTTTAATCAGTTGTCAAATACTAATGGTCAAAGGTATTCCAAGCTTACCTATGTGATGGGCTTTGGCTGTGGAGTGTGCTTCTCTTGGGGGGGGGACTGTGCTGAATTGGGGTCGCAGATCAAGTGGACCATTGGCTGATACACTACCTTTCAACAGGGTGATGGTGTTACAGTATGCTTACCCTATATTCATTTTCTTTCTGCTATGACATTCTTAACCATTGTATTA
The DNA here is from genome assembly GCA_016758765.1 of Suillus cothurnatus. Taxonomy (NCBI): domain Eukaryota; kingdom Fungi; phylum Basidiomycota; class Agaricomycetes; order Boletales; family Suillaceae; genus Suillus; species Suillus cothurnatus. The sequence goes on along the minus strand of JABBWL010000230.1, from coordinate 33,476 downwards.
CATTATGATTGCTTATTGCTGTCACTAGATGACTAGATTTGTAGTATGTCTAGCTCTTTCTGTCTTTACCTTTCTTGACCTGTTGTCTTCCTGCATGCATTCACATACTTAATCAGGCAGATACCTGTAGCCTTCCTTGTACCTGCCCTAAACTTTCCTCTTTTGTTTCTCTATAAATACATGCATTTGTATTAGTTAGCTTCCTCACTTTAATCTTACTGGGTTTTACCTGATACTTGATATTCCTTTGTTTAAGCCCTCTAAGCTTAGTTGTCTGAACCAATCGATTCTAACTTCGAGCACTCCTTGTCGTTAGCCTAAAGACAAACCTTTAACTCTAACTTCAAGGACTATCCTGGTTGTTGTACTGCTAGAATGACTCAACATTAGACAGTCCTCTTTTGGACTTTGGTTGTTAGAACCCATCCCAGTTTGTAACAGATAGCCTGTGATGAGAACTATGTGCCATCTTGTGTAGCTGGGCATGATTAAGTAGCCAGCAACTGATGTGATAGTCAACACACACCTCTGTTGCCACAGTGTTCATAGGTGGGCTTAATTTTTTCTTGGCCACTTGGGTAGCATCGTGCCTCATGGTGCTCTTGGTCCCCCTCAACTACATATGATATAGTTAGTAATAATAGTGGTAGTACATAAAAATTAACATACCTTGGTACAATGCCTTCTCTGAAGGATGACATTGATATCATTGACACTGAGAGGGAAAAAAAATCAGTGTGATTCATAAAGTTACTCAGTGCTTGGCAAGTAGAAGCAGTAGAAGATATTATAGGTGTGAATAATGTGAATAGAGAGTTAGAATGTTAGGAGGAGAATATAGGGAGAGAGCACACCTTTGTTAAAATGTCCCATCCTTTATAATGTCACATTACATTGTAGAAACTACAATACAGTGAGGCACGAACAAAGCTCCTGATTGTATCTATAATTGTCATAAGGTCATGTGTTGCCTAGTCTGCTATACCTGAAACGACAAGTGCATTTGACTTTAAAGGGGAAGTGAGTGCAGCAAGGATCTAGTGGTATGTGCTGAAGGTGCTACTGGTTGGCCAATGCAAGGCATGAGAAAGTGCAGGTATGTGCAAGGCATAAAGGCATGGGAATGTGTGTGTGTGCTGTGCAAAGTGTGGGAATGTGCACATATGTATGCAGAAAACAAGAGAGTGTAAACAAATGGATTGAAAGTCCAGTCAACTGAAAAGTCCCCCTAGTAAGTACTACTGGCACCATATATGTATATGGCACCTAAGTGCTGTCATGCGGAGCTGAAGTGCTACTGATTAAGGTATGTAAAGGTATATATAAGTAAGGGTCCATGATAAAAATAAAGGTGGAACAATATGCAAATAAGGGAAATGGGAATATATGCACTTAGAGAGCTTGGTGGACAGTGGATGGATGCTTCTGGATGGCTGGTGCTATAGGGCGCTCAAGCATGGGAAAGCACATGCATTGTAAAGCTTGGGAAGTGTGTGCACATGGTGCATGTTGTGCAGGCAAGCTGTGCCTCATATAGGAATAGCTGCAGATAGCACCTAGAGTGATGCTATAAGTTTGTGCCATGTACTCCCTAGTGAAAAGTGCCATATCACACAATGAGAGGTATGATTCTCTACAGTGTCCATGTTGCACTGCAATGGTGAAACAGGAAAAGATCAGTTTGAAGGAGAGCTGGGACTAAGAGCAATCTTTCTGGGCAGTGCTCCCTCACAACAACATCTTCTCATGCATCACCCCTGACATTCTACATCAGCTGCACAAAGGAATTTTTAAGGATCACATTGTTAGCTGGTGCGCTGATATCATAGGCAAGGAAGAACTTGACACACGGTTCAAGGAGATGACATTGTATTCAGGACTATGACACTTCAAAAACGGCATATCCAAGCACAAACAATGGACAGGGGCAGATTATCATGAGTTGCAGCATCATGCACAAAGATGAGACACTTGCCCATATGCATGCTGCCCTCACCTTAGTTCATGCCAGCAAGCACATTTTGTCAACCTTGGGGTATGTGAACACTTCAATATTCCAAAAATTCACTTGATGATTCATTACATCAATGCCATTTGCTTTCTTGGCACCACAGACAGTTTCAACACTGAACTGCCTGAATGGCTGCACATTTATTTTGCCAAATGGGCTTACCATGCATCAAATTGCTACTACTACATCATGCAAATGACAACCTGGCTACAATGCCAAGAGTCCATTCACATTCAAGACACCTACATTTGCTGGTGGGTATCCCATCACCCCATCAATCAAGAGTAGCAAGATTCAGATGCCAGTGACTCTGGTTCAGATTCATATGGTGCAAGACTTGGACTATTGGAGAAACCATGTTGACTTACCCTCTCAGGTCCAACAATTCACAATGGTGATGGGTTCCCATGGCTACTTTGTCTCTAGGACATGCCTATTTCTGAATTCAACAATCCAGCACTTACTTACCAATCACAATGCATCCTTTTTCATTTCAGCTCTTGAAGAATTCCTTCAGAAACATGTTTGAAGCTGGTCATGCCAACAACTTAAACTGCAAGATCAGGTGGATATTTACAAGTACCTCAAGATTCTCTCTCCACCATGACCCCATATCAACAACTGCAAGTGCTTGTTCAAAGTTTGTGCATTGCTGGTGATTCTGTCATATCCCATACATTTGCACTTCTCATCCAAAGCTCCAGATACCAGATCCAATCAGATCTGATCCACAGATCCATACTGGATCCATTACGATAAGCTTTTTCATTCATATCCTGTTCATATAATGTTAAACACTGCTTATCTCCTCCATTTAGTATATCTTCCCTTCTGGTATATTGATTATGCTTACTTCTGGCTATGTTTACTGATCCGTTCACCTGTGATTAACTTCCGGCCTATGTTTGACTTGTAATAAGCATTGCTTATACATTGCGATACTTTGTGCATAGCCTTTTCTTAGTTCTATCATATATAAACTCTTGTATATGTTCTATAGCACCCCAGTTCAAATATCATCTTAGATTGTTCTCATTCTGCTATCTGGGCTTGAGTCTTATTAACTCTTGTCACCCTCCAAGACTTGAGGATTGTATCTGATAGTCTAACATATCCACCTCTATCTTTGGATAGTCTACACTTTGTTAGTTTCTAGTCTTAGACTTGTCTAGACTAGCCCTTATACTTCCATCCGATATCTGGATGTACCTTCAGATAAGTATACGATACTAATCCTTATCTTCAGATAGAAATACGATACTATCCTACCTTTGGATAGGTATACAATACTTGTCCCTATACCCGGATATCATATGATAGTCGTCCAGACCTTTGGATATGCTATGATAGCCATCTGGATCTTCAGATATAACAAGTATAGTATTCTGAAATATGGGGCTATACTCAGGAAAGAGGCACAGCATATGAGCTGAGGCTGAAGCCCTTTGGATCCAATATCTTTGAGCATGACCTTAACAGATTCCTGTATCAGATATGAGGAGACTGCTGGCACCTGCATACTTCAACAGTGTGTTGGTGATTAAAGATGAGAATGAGTACACTGGTCAAGGTATATCCAGTGAGCACCATAAATTGGATGTGGGCTCATTCTGACCTACCTTACTAGGTCTGCAAGTGGGTGAAGTCCAAGTCATTTTCAAGCTTCTATCATGTCTTAGTAAATTTCCACACCTGCTGGCTTATATTCACTGGTTTTGACCCCTTCAAACATTTGATAAAAATGTGCACAGCTTCCACCTCAGCAAGTCTTCATGTCAGCATGGTCCTAATGCACTGGTGGTACTGGTTCATCAAGTTCTTCATCCATACCATCTTATTCCTTGAGTTGGTTGAGAGTTGGACATGCATGAAGACTTTTATCTCAACAGGTATATAGATCTGGAATTATTTGAATGCTTGTCTGTGTAGCTATTATACCATTAATATTAACTATAGGGTGTAATATTGACTATGAGTTGCTGGGAAGACCACATAGCTACTATTGGCATCATAGCATGCTATAGTGCAGTATTTAGTGCAATGGATGGTGTTTAGGTGCTCTATGGTACTACCAAGGCTATGTAGTGCTATATACTTTTGCAGTGTGCAACTTGTGTCTGACCTTTTTTCTGATGCTTGCATCTTCATGAATGGGTATAACCCTCACTCATGAACATAATTGTGTATTCATAGATCTAGAATTTGCAGGCAGCAGTTTCATCCATCACTTCTGTGTTCTGTGCTTTCAACTGTCTTCATGCTTACCTTCAATAATTCATGTTCATGGGCTTTCCTCATCACTGTCACAATTCTTGCTAGGTAAGTTGGTTATGAAACTTTTTGGGACCATCTCACACATATTTCAGGAAGTTGACCTGGCAGTTGTCATCTTGAATGGTCTGGAGAATGAGAACTGGGGTTTGAAAGCAGACTGAAAATGACATGAGGATGACACAGAGTACAGTCTTTGGGACAAGATGTACTGTGCATTGTGAGGATCCCAGCATCTTTGAATGCGAGAAGATCTGATCTTCCTCTTACTTCTCGGTGAAGGCGAGGAATTGTGACTATGTACTATAAAAGATATGAGAGATAGCTCAAGAGCTCCTCTGGGCATGAGGCTATTTTGTCCCAAGAGGATTGCTACTGAGAATGATTCCTCTAAAGAAAAGGAGGGAGATCAATGACTAGTGCTTCAGTCTAAGAACTAGTGCAAGTGCCGTGTGCATGCCAAAGGTAAGAGGAGGAGTGCTAAAGTATTGATTGTGCTGCACAAGAGGGTGCTATGAGCATATGCAGCTTAAAGAAATAATAGAGCATGCACATAGAGAGAGGGCATTTGTGAAACAATGCACTTTGGCCTAAGGTTGAAAGCAATAGGTCTTTGCTTAACATGGAGTGGTTTCTACACTGAAGGTGTGCATGAGTCAAAAGTATGTGAGTGTGAAAAGTGAAAGATACCAAAATTTGGATTTTTATTAGAGAGCTGAGTTTACATTGAGGTGGGCAGTAACTAACTATATCCTAAGTTAAGTCTTTATGTTTTGTACTAAGGTGCTTTCTCAGGGTGTGGAACCAAGTAAGTAGTGCAGGGTCTCTAGGTGGGTATGTAACATATGTAAGTAGGGTCCATAATGAGATGTAGGTGGTGTGCATTTGTGCATTGTGAGATAAAGCAAATAAAAGGATATATACATATGAGTGGATAATAATGGACATAGATAGGGTATGATGTGAGCACATCATAGATCTTGAAAGTAGAGCACTTGTGCATGCAGATGTGTGTGTCCTGTGTGGAGCAAAAGTGCTGTATAGCATGTACAGCTGATGTGCTGAAGTATGAGGCTTGCCTACAGAGATGAAAAGGGGGAAATGAGTAATGTAGAAAACTCTGCAGTAAGACCCAGGCATGAGGTATATACTCGACCCATAGGACAGCTACTGAGAGGGAGAACCTCAGAATATGAGCAAGAGACTCTCTTTGTAACAAGGGAGGGTGCTCTAAGGCACAGTGTAAGGAATAATGCCTCTCATTGTGTGATATGGTGCTTTTCACTAGGGAGTACATGGCATGAACTTGCAGCACCACTCTGGGTGCTATCTGCAGCTATTCCTATATGAGGCACAGCTTTCCCACACAATGCACGCTATGCACACACACTTCCCACGCTTCATGATGTGCGCACTTTCCCACGCTTGAGCACCCTATAGTGCCAGCCATCCAGAAGCATCCATCCACTGTCCACCAAGCTCTCTAAGTGCATATATTCCTATTTCCCTTATTTGCATATCGTTCCACTTTTATTTTTATCATGGACCCTTACTTTTACATACCTTACTTGGTAGTGCTTCAGCTCCGCATGACAGCGCTTAGGCGCCATATATAAGCACCAGCAGTACTTACTATTGGGGACTTTTTGGTTGACAGAACTTTCCACCCACTATTTATCTAGCAGAACATAGTAAAAATCCATTCATTTACATTCTCTCATTTGTGCATATATGCATGCACTTTCCCATGCTTCACGCAGCATATGTGCGCATTCCCATGCCTTCATGCCTTGCATGCACCTGCGCTTTCTCACACCTTGTATTGGCCAACCAGTAGCACCTTCAGCACATACAACTAGATCCTTACTGCACTCGCTTCCCCTTTAGGGTTGAATGCACTTGTCATCTCAGGTATAGCAGACTAGGCAATGCACGACCTACAACAATTATAGATACAGTCAGGAGCTTTGTTCGCACCTCACTGTGTTGTAGTTTCTACAGCAGAATGCAAAAGGTGTGGTGCATGATATGGCTTGGGTGCACAGGTCATTGTGAGCACAGATATGCAATAAAACCAGCAATATATTCAATGCTCTTCAAATTGAGCTATAGCTAGGGAGTGGGGAGTGTGCAAAGTATGTCAACTAAAGGTCCAGTAAGGTCTCTATATACTGTATCTATAAGTGCAAAAGCATACAGTACTGAACCAAATAGCATGCTCTTGTTAAAGACCATGCATGCTGGTGCATACAATCTCTCAAAGAAGTAAATATAACTGACTCAGAAGGGCTTTGGCCTCAGCTCGTATGCTGTGCCCCTCACCTGAGTATGGTGCCCTTAATTTTGGATAAAGTCCAATAAGGTCCTAATGAAGTCTGTAGGACTTTAGAGGCAGACAACTCTGGTAGAATGTCTGAAAGACTTCCAGATGAGTGTGGGAAACTTCTGGACAAGTATTGGAAACTTGGATGGAGTTCCATCCACTTGATAGCAAGTGAGATAAATGTGCATGTCAATCCTTAGTGAAGACATAGGGTGAATATACTGCAAAGGACACAGTCCGAGGCAGGAATAGTGGTCCAGAGTTCTGGATAGGGGTTCCAGAGTGGACACAGATGGATATAGACTACCCTTAGGTAGAGACAGTGTGACAATTAAGTTTTCTTTGGGCTGATATTAGCTTTACTTACCTACTTTACATTCATTACTTTTGTGGCTTATATGAGCATGTTTCCCTTTCACCAGTACCAGTCTGAAGTTAGATGATTTTTCACTACCTCTGAGCTTGAGCCTAGATCAGAAACCCTTTAGGGTCAAACACTGTCTTCTAGGACATAGCATCTAGGCAGGGTATTGGCCACATATTGGTTAGGGAGTGATCCTACTACCTAGCCAAGTTTGTGCATCACAATGGAGTTGGATAAGGATCAGAAGGAGTGTGAGTATTGGAAAGACAAGACTTTGACCTAAGGATACAATCCATTAGGTGTTACAAACTGGGATGGGTTCTAACAACCTAGACTCAAAAGAGAGCCTTCGTGGTTGAGTCTGGTCTAACTGCGCAACGACAATGAAGTCTGCTTGCGAAGTTAATAACTAACGGCAAGGTACAACCTTGGAGTTAGGTTCAAAGGTTCAGACTGACAAAGAGGAGTGCTCTCTGTCAGAGATCGGTTCAGATGACTAAGCTTGGAGGGCTTAGACAAAGGAAGTCAAGTATCAGGTAAAACCCAGTAAGATTAAAGTAAAGAACTACATAGTACAAGGCACGTATTTTATAAGGAATCTTAGGAGAGAGATTTAGGGCCAGTACGAAGACAAAAGATGACCACCTAATTAAGTATGTATGCACAAGGAAAGGTAAGCAATCCGAGAAAGGAAACATCAGTCATCTAGCGACAGCAGTGATAAGTGATCGTGATGTAATACAATGGTGGGAGAACAAGAGAAAAAATGAATAGGAGCTAATCGTACTGTAACACATTCCTGCACTCATTGTGCATTTCATTGCATTACTTCCTGTTTCATTGTGATTTAGCATGCATCATCACAGGAGCATCCATCCATTGTTCAGCCAGTTCCTTGGTGTGTCACATTCCATTTATTACTATATCTGGCATCATACAATTATTATTCTGTTATGGACCCTTACTTTACCTCACTTACATACTTAGAGTGCTTCCGATTCACTTCCCAGCCCTGGGAAGGCACTTATGTGCAACTTAAAGTTGCCATGTTTGTTTTTACAACATAGCTTCTGGCAGTCACCATCTATCACCAGTTAGTTCCATGCAGTGCATGTATCTGTCATTGTAGTCCCTAGCATTTGTCTATAGCTAGTGGCAATCACATTATCTGTCTATTATCCATCCTCCTTACCTCAGTTCAGATCCCAGCATCATTTATACACTTCCTCTACACTTGTGCACTTCGCATGCTACTTTCTCACACTTCATGCAACCATCATGTTTTGCTTTCCTGCACATGCCTTCAGCACGTTTCACATTTCATTGCATTTGATCAGGGTTGATCAGATTCATTTATGGATCTTTGCTGTCATTGCATCCCCTTTAGGGTTGAATGCCCTTGCTTCATCAAGTATAACAGCTAGGTAGAGCTGAGACTCACTTATACTGGTTTAGCATTATTATAGCTAGTGCCTAGCCAAGTTGTGATACCTACACCAATCCACAGATCCAATTCATATCCATTACAATAAGCTTTTTCATTCATATCCTGTTCATATAATGTTAAACACTGCTTATTTCCTCCATTCAGTATATCCTCCCTTCCAGTATATTGGTTATACTTACTTCCAGCTATGCTTATTGATCCATTAACCTGTGATTAACTTCTGGCCTACGTTTGACTTGTAATAAGTGTTATTTATATATTGCTTATACTTTGTGCATAGCCTTCAGTTAGCTCTATCATATATAAACTCTTGTATATGTCCTGTAGTACCTTAGTTCAAATATAATCTTAAATTGTACTCATTCTGTTATCCAGACTTGAGGCTAATAAGCTCTTGTCACCCTCTAAGGCTTAAGGATAAGTCTAACACATCTGCCTCTATCTTTTGATAGTCTATACTCTGTTGGTTTCTAGTCTTAGACTTGTCTAGGATAGTCCTTATACTTGGCCATCCAATATCCAGACACATTTTGGATAGTAATATGATATTTATCCTTACCTTTAGATATAATACAATAGCTGTCTAGACCTTCAGATATGCTACTATAGCCATCCAGATCTTCGGATATGATATGTATACCTTTGTGAAATACTGGGCTATACTCAGAAAAGGGGCACAGCATACAAGCTGAGGCTGAAGCCCTTCAGATCCGATACCCTTTGAGAATGATCTTAACACTCAGTAAGGCTTAGTAAAGCTTTCAGGAAACACAGCCTGAGCCATGTGGCAGAGTTCAGCATCCCATTAGACTCCAAAAATATAGCTGCCCTTCAACCATTATCTCATCGTCACTCTGCACAACTGCAAGCCTTAAACAGGCCTTCTCAAAGGACCCAGAGGACCATAGATAATATGCAGAACCCTGTTACTTGGGGAAGAGGTGGCAAGTCTTGATGCACACAAAGTCCTACTGCAGGTAGTGACTCAGACATGATAAAGATTCAGATCTACTGGTTGTCAACCCCCTCCTACACCCAAAAAGTTATTGACCACCTCCTCAATCATCCAGCTGACTGCCATGTCCTGTTTTACTTTGACTCAAAGCAATCTCACACAGACAGTGACTGTCCCTCCAGCAAAGATAAAGCTTCTATATGCACTGTCATTGCTAAGCATGTCTTTGAGACAACATCAAATATGCAGACTATTATACAGCTGCACCAGTCAAATTTCAAGATCTGATGAACAATCACATTAATTAGTACATTTCACTGGCTGTTCTCATTATAATGTGCTAATATTCATCTCAAAGCCTTAGAAAAAAGTATTGTGAGTGCTATGACAAACTACATGTGATTAGTGCTGGTATTATGCCACAGGATGAGAATTCTGCTGAGAATCTGCACAATACATATTTTTGTATTTATCACATAGTCTGACTGATTCAATTTACAGTACAAATTCTAAGGGACTTTCTCTGGTACAATAACCTTGTGAGGATCATGGGTGGGAAACCCACTATTTCTCTCAAGACAATCTCATTACACCCAGAAGTAGATCATGCCATGAATTATTTTTCTATTTCACATACAGTAGGCAACTCATATTCTGAGAGTATGCAGTCTGGGAGTGCCTAATTTGGCACCCACCCTCAATCTACTAGCACTCATTCCCCTACCTCTGGTGCTCAATATTATTCTCCCACTTCTGGCTCCCAGTCTTACCTTCCTCCCTCCAATACACAATTGTATTCTCATTACTATGGCGGTCAATACCATGTCCCTCCACCTCTTCAGCATAATTACACTACTGGTGCTGAGCACCCTCAATATAGCCAGTGCCCCTATTCTACTATGCAACCTACACACTCTCACAGTGCTCTCAATTTACCTCTCAATGATGCTGATGTTAGCCATTGTGATGATAAGGCCATGGACTTTTCTTTTAATAATATTCTACACCCTTCTCCATCTATGATATGTGATTACTATAATGATCCTAACATCATGATTCTCAATAGCCCACCAAAATTCAGATGTGCTTTATCAAAATGGCCACTCTCTCCCTCCTCCCCTTCACCTCCTATTACCCACACACCTTAAAGTAAATTCACCCTACCACCTGCATCCCAAATCCCTTATGATGACAGTTGCACTGCTTTCAGCAATTCTGATCCCATCTGATGCACTAGTATGAAGTCACTCAAAGTGACCTCTTGCCATTCTTATAAGTCTTCAAGATCCAAACCTGTGTTGGTGGCATCAACATCATCGGCACCTACATCAATGTCCATAACATCTCCTGCCAATACATAGTCTGCAGGAAAATCAAGACAGGTCAAAAACAACAGTCGGATATCAAGAGTCAGGTTGACAGGCTCACTGATGAGATTGATAATGTATAATCAGACATGATCACCTAGGAAGAACTTCAAAATGAATGGTACATAGTAAAATATAATCTCACTTATTAAGTAAACAAACATAAGTTTATAAAGGCTGAACACATGGATGAGAACACTGAAGCCACTGTTGCCCACAAATGCAGTTTCAAGGCTAAAGACCCATAGATATGCCTTTGTGAAGCAGAAATGAAAATGCATCATGCATTGGCATATGCGCATGCAGAGGAGGTGACAATATTGTGGCTGAAGACTAAGTATGCTTGTCTCACTAATAGGTCTTGAATTTTTTGTATTGAGCATATGTTACTTGTTTCCTTTGTTACTTGTTACTTTTGTTATTTGTTCCTTTTATACTTCTACTATACACTGATATACTTGTACACTTACTTATCAATTGAATTGAGTCTGTAGCTATTCTCAGTCTTCCTTTCATTTTGCTTCTGTGTGAGGACCATCAAGTAATAGATCCTTTAACCTCTCATGGTATGTATGACCTGGAGTCCCCTCATATAGTCTGTACAAACTGAAGAAAGATAAAAATTAAATGTCCTCTGGTTTGCTGTCAGGCATCCATTGTGAGGCATCTTGAAAGGAGTAATACATCAAGTGCTCAGTGGATAAGTACTGTCTGCCCAGACCCAGTGATCAGGTGGTAGAAGTGTGTCATGCTCCTGATAGATATGAGTGGATCTCAAAGCATATGCATCATGGACACTACCAGAGTGACCAAGAGCATAATCAACTATAAGAAGATTCTGAGGTATGATGAAATAAATAATGTGGGATAAGTAATACAACCAGGTCTGATCGTATTGGCACTCCAAAACTATATTTCCAGTTCTAACTGTTATTCTAAGCATACAGTGTGTTTGGATCAATGGATGATGCCTTAGCTCTGCTATCTTCATCACTGGCTGCCATTCCCACTGTAAAATCCGATGCCCTAAAGGTTTTCAGATCTGTACCTGCTAAGGCTTCTAACCATCTAAATGGCAAGACTTCAGCTTTTGCACGGGTCACAGGATTGTTAAAGCAGCCTCCACAACCTTCCTTGCTGTCAACACCCTCCAACTCCAATGCACTGTCCTCGATGGCTGGAACATCAACCACATCTACATCTAGACCGTCCAGAGCAGACATTGCAATGCTCTTCCACAATCTCTCATCATTGTCTTCTCAGTTGACTCCTGATACATCCTCCCCATCAATTTGGCCCTCTAATTTACCCTCACATTGGACTTTTGCGCCTGAAACTTGGCGATCTCGTCAGTGTCATATTCACTTTGACTCATGAAAGGTTTTTGTGACTGAAATTCGTGCCTAATGGGCTGATGGGGCTGTGCTTGAAGTTAGTTAATACCAAGAAAGAAAATGATGCAGTGTATTTGGCACTGGAATGGAACTTGTGATTGGATGGATTCAGAGGGATGAGTAGGAAGGAAAAGGATGACGTTAGGGAGGATTGAACTGTGTTTCCATGTTAGGATGTTCTACCATAACCCATGTCCACGCTTCAATACCCGCAGCGACCGCAGAAGGGGTGAAAACTTCAAGCGGTAGAGCTACTAGAAGATGGACCATGGTGTAATTGCACTAAAAATCATCAGAACCAATGCCAGAAACATGGAGCTTGATTTAACCTTCTCCAATGATATAAGAATCACTGCCACATGGAATAATAGGCACTGCAGATGTTGAACAGTTAAAGAGTTATGTTTATTCCAACTGTTGTATCAGCCAACTTGTCTTTGAAAGGCTGGACACCAGTGTATGGCATCTGAGGAGTTACTTTATCCAGCAAATCTTGATCTTGCAAACGTTAAGGCAATCGGCCATTTATTAAATGAACCAACTTACTTTTATGAGCTGCAAGTCACAATACAGCAACCTCCCCTGAAAAATAACATTTGTTCGTAAATTGGCTGGCAAGAGCACGTGCACAATTGGACTTCTAGTTTGATAGGCTACACAAAGATGCTATGATGTAGAAAGATTAGAATACTTGAATGTCAATTAAGATTGAGCACCTACAAAGTTGTTGGCGCACAGGACCAAGTGCCTTGGCAAACATTTCAGCAACAGAAGCTTCTAACTCAGTGGCATACACACCAATCTGCTGTTGTGTAGCTGTAATATATTTCTGTACAGATGTCATGAAAGAAAAGAGCTGCAAATGAAAATAATGAAACAAACCTGGAGCATTGACTGGAGCTTAATAGGAGCCCAGCTGAGTGCGAGCTCAAATCACATGTTGGCATTGTGCTGCAGGTGTTCAAGGATATCATTTCATACTTTTGTAGTCATTGGCATGCTGCAGCATGACACCAGTGCACTGAGAATGAAATTCGTACACCAGGTTGTACTGCAATTGAATAAAATGTCAGCCTACTTGACTGATAAAATTATATTTTTATCATCTCATCCATAAATTCATTATTGCAGGCATGACGGAGTCGTCACCAGGTGACAGCTGGGAAGGATTGAGGTGTATTGAAAAAACAGGGTAAGGAAAGACATACCTTGATGCAATACGCAAGGCATTTGGCAGTTGCAGTCAGAGGTGGGAGTGCACATTTCTCAGCATTGAATATGAACTCAAATATCAACAGAGGAGAGGTGATGAAATGGCAGAGATTGGTGGCAAAAGACAGAGCGATCTCCAGGGAGCTGTAAAAGATGAGCCAAGGAAGTGCTGACAATTCAGAGACTAACAAACCTTCACACAAGCACCATAGTAGCCTTAAGCACTGATTCCTGAACAAGGTTGTCAAGGATGGGTGCATTGTCACTTAATAGCTGTGCCACTTAGTGGGAGGTGGTCCAAGGGTAGAGAGTAGAAGTAATTGCACGGTATAGTCTGTGAATAGATGGTGTGAAGTGTGTAAGTACATCTATTGCTACTGAAATGTCGGAATGCCTGTGCAAAAGTCAAATGAAGTCATGACAGATGGACTCCTTGAGGTTTGCAATAACATTGATGATGAAAGTGATCATGGACGTGATAACTCTGTCTGCATATTCTGGGTGTACCCCATAGATATGCAGAAGGGCAGAGGCAGTAGAGAAGATTGGCCACTCTGGTGAACAGTCAGGGACATGAACCACAGCGTATGAGATGACATAGTGTCCCAAGAAAGACATTGGTCAAAAACCACCCTCAGTACATTGTACAAAATATCTGTTAGGACAGGAATGTGCTTTGTGATATGTTAGCCGAAAGCAACATTATAGTTAGCATACATGCATTGAGTGGATGTGTACCTACGAAGTTTGACCTCATCTTCTACAGAGTCACAATTGTGTGCACTGTGTTTCTTGCCTCCCACCTGAGCCTTAGATCAGTTGAGAATAGTTCTGTTTCTGTCTGGACAGTAGCTAGGTCCAACAAAATTCACTGTCAGATGTTCAACTCCAGGCTAATTTACAGCATAGTATTGTCAGTTAAAGCATGAATGGGAAGCTGAGACACATCAGTCCATTGTTCTGGAAACCCCAGGCAATGTTTTTGGCAAGTAATGACACTTTTGGGTGCTAGGCAAGGTCAGAACATGATACAAAAGTTCAGAATACAGGTATTACCTTATTAGGGACAGAGAATAAAAGGAATTGAAAAGAAATGAATTCTGGCCCAAACAAATTTGCTGGGACAACGATGACAGCAGTGGCAGTACTAGTGGCAGTGAGAGCGAGATCAACCAGAGTTTGAAAAAAATGACAGAGTCTCCTGTTGTTCAAATCTAAATCAGTACAATATCAAAATCATGAAACTGAAACTTAGCATGAAAATCAGGCTTGGTAAAGTGAGAATTAGCACACGAAAGCAAATCACTTGTGTTTGAAAAAAAAAAAACACTTCAAAACCCTAATTGAAATCATAGAGAATTTTGTCCACTAGTGCCCTTCATATACAGAATATCCTTAGGAAATGATGCGTATGCAGCATCAAGCATCATACCCTTGATTGCTTCAGTGCATGTGAGGCATTCGGATGAGTATCTAGAAAGAGAGTTTTTGAATCAGCATATTTGAAAGCATGTTGGAAACTTACCATCCTCCAGAACTGTGAGGCAAGTCGCCTTTTACAGAGAGGCATGAAACAGTGGCATAGAAACTAAGAAGGGGATTGATACCTTGACAGGGAAGGAAGAACAAAGGGGCAAGACTCTGTTTGGATATGCACTGTGGGGTATTAGTGCCAGCTCAACACAAGCAGAGAGGAGACAGTAACTTACTTGAGTAGAGCTCAATATGCATATGCACCTAGGATTCTCTTTGGGCCCTGTATAAATCCAGTTTGATTTAGTTTAACACAAGATGAAAAGGGGGAATTCACCTACCAATCCTCAGTGTACTACATGTCACTTGTTCTGCAAGACGAGATATATCAATCAGACAATTGTTAATAGACTCACACATGGGTCAGTTACACACTGGGTATCACTGGAATTTTATACTATTGGCAACATAAACATCATTCAGTGTCAATATTTGCACATGCATGATATGAGGTCGCAAAGCATCTATGGAAAATGAAGCATTGGCGAGATTGGCAAGAATATCCTCATGAATATCAAGTACACCATGATTTGCCTGGTCCCCAATGCAGTGAATGTTCTAGTGGCAAGGGCCAAATAATTGAGCTAGTGCAAGGATAAGAAGAGATCATAAAAATTAGACACTTACAACTTGCTGACCATCAGTCAAGAACTCCCTCACTAGCCTGTCATTACTTTCAGCTGCACCCGCATGATACTGCTCGTTAATGGATCATCACTATACTAAAACATATCAGCACGTCCATGCTTGAACAGTAACATGAGTAGAAGCTCACAGGCTCGAGCAGTGCAGCACCAGACATAAACATTGTACTGACTGTCTTTGAGAGGCACTATGCACTCAAAAGTGACATAAAAGTGATGAGGATCCAAAAATCTTGCTGGATTGTTGAAGAATTCGACATTCTGCAGTTTCATTGGTGATTGTCAGTGATTGTTTTGTAATAAATTAGATATACATGGATTGTAACTATTGATGTTGTGGAGGAGGATGCAGGGAAAATTGGTCATGGCAAGGAGATCCCTTGCCATGACAAAGCTGCCCAGCAGTAGTGCAGCATTTTCATGATGCCTGTGCATGACTGACCAATTAATTCCCAGACTCGATCACAGGTAACTAATCCAAAAAGATAGATTCCTAGAAAGCTGTATCTTGTGTAAAATTTGAATAAAGTTGTACCCCACACATGAGAAACCTTTGAATACCTGAACTACTAGTCTCATTTGAAGTATGGAAACTTGAGCTAACACTAGATTGAGCCATAGGCATAAGCATAGCAGGAGCAAAGCACTTACCATAGACATGGCTGATTACACTGATATAATTCTGTGACAGGTTTGGGAGGACCATAGTAGAAATCCAAGACAAAATGAGCATGATACAAAGCTATATGAGAGATTATTTGATGTATGAACCTCCAACACCTTCTCAACAACAGAAGATACAGCTTTCTCTGACCACTGATCAAAATGCCTATACATATCATCACTGAGGCATGAAAATTCGTACACGATGCCAACAAATTGTGTGGATAGATTATTGAAGTTGTAAGCTATAGCCTCCTTCATGGAGGCTAGATCTTGATGCATAGATGTCATGTTTGTGTTTAGATCTGTTACATTGTCTTGCTCCCAGAATAGTAAGGAGCTGCTGGTGTTGACGATCATTATGAAGATATATCATTGTTTGGTGCAGAATGGAGTAGATCAGCAAGGGAATGGAGCAGTGATATGACTTGCTGAATGTCGTCAGGCACAGCACCAAAACGTTCTAATCAGCTTCAGACATACACACTGTGATGAAGCTGTGGGAATCCACAACTCCCACATTAGTGGGGGATCTTTGTCAGTTCCATACAAGAGGTGTGTGTTCACAAAATCCTGAACATAGGGTTCAACTTTACATAAGCTCAAAACTTTAAATCACAGCCACCTGAAGCTTCACAAGTACTTCCTCCTAGCTCTCCAATACCAACTGTAAATCTACATAAAATCATTCATTATATACCGGATGGGGGTTGTTTGTACTATATGAGAATATGTTTAGATAGTCTGTTTAATTGAAAACACATGTCAAAAAAGGTTATTCACTAAATCAATGAAGACATGCAAAAGAAAGCAAAGCATGTGATACTATTGTATTGCATCATGCACTTGTGAGTCTCAAGTCTCAAATATTGATGCATCTCAACCAAGTCTCAATCCACCCATGTGTAATAGTCCTACAAGGTACCTCCTTCAATATGCCTCATGGTGTCCATCAGATGATGAAAGTTCATTGCATGAAGGACATTCACACAGCCCTGACCTAGACGTTCAAGTACCCCTAAAATCAGATGATGGTCAATATGAGCTCAATTACTTGCCCAATTTCCACAACTCTGGCTTTGCAGTTTCAGGCCCATCCAAAGCCTCCAATCACTGTATTACAATCACATGTGGTGAAATCAACACAACTGAACTCCTTAGATTAAACATTCCCAACTCTAGTGATTCTTAACTTCATAGTATAGGGTAGATGAGTTCATACAACTTCCAAATATGGACAGCCATGTGGTGCAACTTCCTTATATGGTGGTTGTATCTGGCTCAATATCCCAACATGGTGTTTGCAACTGGTGCAACCTTCAAATATAGAAGGTGCAAATATCTATGCCTCAGACCAAGCAAAATCAAGCAATACAATAGCCAAAAATCAAGAAAACAAGGAAAAGTCAAGGATGAGGATGGCGACAGTCAAGACTACGATATGACAAGGAAGTCAAGAATAAGAAGCATGATACCATAGGACACACCACGATAGTCAAGAGAAGGATAAGAAACATGATGGACCACAATAACATACAATAGTCAAGACAAGGATAAGAAATGCAATAGACCACAATACCATACCATACAATAACATACCATACGATGACAATACGATAGACAAGGATAAGGATAACCAGGGCAAATCAAATGTTAGCTTGACCCCACCCCCCCACCTGTTAGCTTTCTTGTTGTCTTGGATAAAAATGTGTTGTCTTGGTGTCTTGGTCAGCATTCCTACAACAGTCAAGACAAGGATAAGGAATACAATACCATAGCAAGACAAGCAATATAACAGCATAAATCAAGCAAAATCAAGCAACACCAGAGCCAATAAAATAGCAAAAATAAAGCAAAATGAAGCCAAGTATGAACAAGGTTTTCGCCTTTGCCTATGCATCAGATCAAGCAACAAAATAACCAAAATACCAAAAATGACGCAAAATGAAGCCCAGTCTGAATGAGGTTTTCACCTTCACCTGCACATCAAATCAAGCAAGACAATAGCAAAAAAATAGCAAAAATCAAGCAAAGTCAACCCAAGTCCAAATGAGATTTTCACCTAATCCTATGCATCAGATCATGCAAAATCAAGCCACACAATAGCAAAAATCACACACAATCAAGCCAAGTCTGAACAAGGTTTTTGCCTAAACCTACACCTCAGATCAAGCAAA
This sequence comes from Suillus cothurnatus, assembly GCA_016758765.1. Taxonomy (NCBI): domain Eukaryota; kingdom Fungi; phylum Basidiomycota; class Agaricomycetes; order Boletales; family Suillaceae; genus Suillus; species Suillus cothurnatus. Next base: position 15,115 of record JABBWL010000230.1, on the reverse strand, counting down.
GCAAAGCCCAGTCCTAACAATATTTTTGCCCAATCCTACGCCTCAGATCAAGGACAATCAAGTAAAGTCGAGCCCAGTCCTGACGAGGTTTTCACCCAAACCTATGCCTCAAATCAAGCAAAAATCAAGCAAAGTCAAGCCCAGTCCTGACAAGGTTTTTGCCCAAGCCCATACCTCAAATCCAGCAAAATCAAGCAAAGTCTGAATGAGGTTCTCGCCTTAGTCCACCTGTCAGATCAAGGAAAATCAAGCCAAGTCGAAACAAGGTTTTGACCATTGCCCATGCATCACCCCAGTCAAGGATAAGGATAAGGAATACGATAGTCAAGACAAGGATAAGAGATGCCATATCACTGACCACGATAAGCAAGTCAAGTCAAGGACAAGAAACACGATAGACCACTATACAATACCATACAATAACAATACAATACAATAATACAATACAATGCAATAAAACACCATGCGATAACACACAATATAATAGCAATACAATACAATACAATAATCAAGGATAAGCATAACAGGGCTTGCCATACGTTAGAGTCGCCCCCACCCGCCCACCCATTAGGGTTTTTAGTAGTTAGAAACCCACCCCCCTGCCTGTTAGAGGCTTAGTTAGCTTTCTCGTTGTCTTAGATAAAAACATATTGTCTCGGTGTCTCAGTTCTATCTATCTGTTTTCCCAGCGGAAGGGCCTTCGGCCATCTCCATCCCCTTATTTCCTTTTATGGTAGTGTCCCCTTCGGGGGGATGCTTTGGGCATGATTTTTCATTGCATCATTGTCCCCCATCCCCTTTCCTATGGCTGTCATCCCCCCTTCTTTTTATTCCCACAACCCTCAAATATTCCTCTGTCCCCTCTCCCACATCCCCCCTGTCCCCCCTTCTTTTTATTCCCATAGCCCTTGAACGTCCCCCCATCCCCCCTTCTTTTTATTCCCACAGCCCTCGTCCCCCCCCTTCTTTTGATTCCCTCAGCCCTTGAACATTCCTCCCCTCATGCATCCCTCTCCTGCATCCCCTCATCCCCTCTCCTGCATTTCCTGGTCCCATCACAAAGATCCCCCCTCACAAAGGCAAAAATTGGAATTAGCAAAATCAATATTCTTGATATTGAAAATAAACTGCAGTTTGGCACTTACAATGACAGGGCACAAAATTTGAGCGAGGTGAACAAGATGATTATGTCATTTAAGAAGCACAGATGACAATGGTACAAGGAGAGCAATGCACTAGCCATTGTCATTGAACCGAGCTGTCTCCACACTGGACAAGAGTTGACAGAGAACTGGAGCGATCCAGAGAGTTTGAAGGACATCAAATTTGGGGACAGGATGCCGCTGATATGTGCCTCAGGTCAGCACTGGGTCGCTGCACTGAGAAAGATGGCAAAGGCATTTATCAATGAACAAACTGTGCTCATAAAACACATCAAATGTATTGAGGGGGTGAAGGAACACAGCAGTGATTCAGTGTTAGAGCACCAAGACCTACAGACATGTCTTGCTGTGGTAAAAGGCGAGCTTGAAGATCTTAGAAACTGGAGTGTTGTGACAATTAAGTTTTCTTTGGGCTGATATTAGCTTTACTTACTTTACTTTACATTCATTCATTTGTGGCTTATATAAGCATGTTTCCTTTCACCAGTACCAGTCTGAAGTTTGATGATATTTCACTACCTCTGAGCTTGAGCCTAAATCAGAAACCTTTTAGGGTCAAACACTGTCTTCTAGGACATAGCAGCTAGGCAGGGTATTAGCCACATATTGGTTAGGGAGCGATCCTACTACCTAGCCAAGTTTGTGCATCACAGCATTGTTCTGTACAACAAAGGTATGTCATGGACAATAATGTGTGGATGTGTATACTTACACATTTGGAGTCATATCTAGATGTGCAAAGAACACATCATGCACATATTGTGTGCACATCTAGACACAGCTCTAGATGTGGAGGTTATATGTGAAAAATGATGCTGATGACTCACCAGATATGATTGATGCTGCCAAGGGTGAACTCAGCCTGCACTGAAATCAAAATCAAACCTTGCATATCTATGCCAAGATGCAGGAGGAGGAACTCATATCGAAGTTGTGCGACATTCACAATGTGTACATGGAAGAGGGTGAAGAAGATGCTTTGGAGATGATTTGACAAGAATATGAGAAAGGGAAAGACGATAAGAATTCAAAACTCACAAAGATATGGATGGACAAATGGCTCATTATTACTTTGATGCGCAACATCCTCCCAATGGGGCTACACTATCAACACTGGAATGAACTATCAGTTCACTGGCTGGCAAGCAATATCTCAGTGATCATGGGAGTATGTATACATCATGAATGCCATGATGTGATAAATGACACACTCACAGATGTATACCATCTACATGAGCAGCAATATCAGCTTGCTTCAACACCTTGCATTGACAGCTGAATTCCCATCTTATTGTGAGGTGTGCTGTCATATCCCAAATTCCAGACCTATCCTATAGTTAGATGTATGGACTAATCCTTAGATTAGGATCCTAGACTTCATCCATAACCAGTTCCAGTCTCATCCACTATCGCAATTGTCCAACTACCAACTACCATTCATCTGTCCAATCTGATATGCCTATCCACTCCAGATCCGATACAATAAGCTTTCTTATTCATTACCTGTCCAAATAACATTAACACAGCCTATTCCTTTATTGGGTATTCTCTACCTTTCAGATAACCAGTTCTATACTTACCTGATATCTTCGCTACTTGTCTATTACCGGTACTCAGTTGTTTACCTATCTGCTATGCTTACTGATCCATCATCCTTTGACTACACTAATGTACATAGCCTTGGACACTGCCTCTGATTATTCCGTTAGCTACCTACAGTATATAAACTCTTGTAAATCTTGATAGATCCTCAGTTCAAATATTACATTGTCTTGCAGCATTCTTGTCCTCGCACATCAGTGTTGTAAGGACCCCTTCTCTATCCTTTAATTCCCTAGGCCAGAGCTCTGCTCTTCCATGTTTCTGGACTTTATCCATTTCCAGATCCTACCTTGGGCCTAATGAATTGTATCCTTAGGTCAAAGTCTTGCCTTTCTGATACTCAAACTCCTTCTGATCCTTATCCAACTCCATCTCTACCTAAGGGTAGTCTATATCCATCCGCTGTAGAGACTCAATTCTCTACAGGCTGGTATTGGCCTATTTTATAGCTCATGACGACTGGGCTTCACAGCACAACATCACCATCATGTGTAGAGCGATTCCACATTTCTTGCGCATCTTCATGTTTCATTGCATTACTTCGTGTTTCATTGCACATCTTCGCATTTTATTGTGCATCTTCATGTTTCATCATGATTTAGTGTGCATCATCACAGGAGCATCTATCCATTGTCCAGCCAGTTCCTTGGTGTATCACATTCTATTTATTACTATATCTGACTATGTTTGGCATTGTACAATTATTATTTCATTATGGACCCTTACTTTACCTCACTTACATACTTAGAGCGCTCCTGATTCGCTTCTGAGCCCTGGGAAGGTGCTTATGTGCGACTTAGGGTTGCCATGTCTGTTTTTACAACTTAGCTTCTGGCAGTCACCATCTATCACCAGTTAGTTCCATGCAGTGTATGTATCCGTCATTGTAGTCCCTAGCATCTGTCTATAGCTAGTGGCAATCACATCATCTATCTATTATCCGTCCAGCATCTATCCTCATTGCCTCAATTCAGATCCCAGCATCATTGATACATCTTCTCTACACTTGCACACTTCATGTGCTACTTTCCCATGCTTCACGCAACCATCGCATTTCACATTTCTTTGCATTTCACCACATTCCATTGTGTTTCTTCGTACTTTCTTGTGCTTACATTGCATTTGATCAGGGTTGATCAGCATTTACTTGTGGATCTTTGCTTTCCTTGCATCCCCTTTAGGGTTGAATGCTCTTGCTTCTGCAAGTATAGCAGCTAGGTAGAGCTGAGACTCACTTATACTGGTTTAGCATTATTATAGCTAGTGCCTAGCCAGGTTGTGATACCTACACTGCGTCTACTCCAGCACCCCTATCTGGAAATCCAGACCACTATTCCTGCCTTGGACTGTGTCTGTTGCAGTATACCCACCCTATGTCTTCACTAAGGATTGATACATGTGTTTATCCCACTTCCTATCAAGTGGATGGAACTCCATCCGACTTTCTGATACTTGTCTGGAAGTTTCCTGCACTCATCCAGATGGTTCCCACACTCATATGGAAGTCCTTCAGATGCTCCACCAGAGTTGTCTGCCTCTGAAGTCCTCCAGACTTTGTTAGGACCTTATTGGACTTTATCCAAACTTAAGGGCACCATACTCAGGTGAGGGGCACAGTGTATGAGCTGAGGCCAAAGCCCTTCTGAGTCAGTCATACTCACCCCTCCGAGAGATTGTACACACCTGGCATGTGATGGTCTTTAATATGCACATGCTAGTTGAAAAGTCTGAGGGGAGTAAGGAGCAGGTGGAAGAGTTGCGTCAGAAGATACTGTCCAGCATGCCCAGCAAGGCGAAGATATTTGTTCCCTATATGAAGGACATTGATGAGTAAGCCATGACATGTTTTGCCACATACTCTGGTAAATTTGGAACGGATGCTAAAGATTACCTTACTGCCCTCTGAAACTATCACCATGATGTCTTGAAGTTGCTTGAGCAGGGGCTGTGCCAGAAGTCACAAACAGCAGATGAGAAAACAAGGTCAGACCATGTGCTTGTATGCACTTACATATGGTTGTCGTCATTGGACATTGTCATATCCCATACATTTGCACTTCTCATCCGAAGTTCCGGATGTCAGATCCGATCAGATCCGATCCACAGATCCGTACCGGATCCGTCACGATAAGCTTCTTCATTCATATCCAGTTCATATGACGTTAAACACTGCTTATTTCCTCCATTTAGTATATCCTCCTCTCCAGTTTATCGTTTATGCTTTCTTCCAGCTATGTTCTACTGATCCGTTTCACTTGTGATTAATTTCCAGCTATGTTTACTGATCCGCTTCACTTGTGATTATCTCCCGGCTTATGTTTAACTTCTGATAAGCGTTGCTTATACATTGCGATACTTTGTGCATAGCCCCTTGCGTAGTTCTATTGTATATAAACTCTTGTATATGTCTTATAGCACCCCAGTTCGAATATCATCTTAGATTGTCCTCATTCCATTATCCGGACTCGAGTCTTAACAACTCTTGTCACCCTCTGAGACTTAAGGATTGTATCCGATAGTCTATATGCATCCACCTCTATCTATGGATAGTCGATACTCTGTTAGTTTCTAGTCCTAGACTTGTCTAGACTAGCCATTATACTCTCATCCGATATCCGGACGCCATCTGGATACGTATACGATACTATTCCTTATCTTCGGATAGGAATACGATACTAATCCTTACCTTTGGATATCATACGATACTATTCCTTGTCTTCGGATAGGAATACATTACCTTCCTCTCTAACCGGATACCATACGATAGTCGTCCGGACCTTCGGATACGCTACAATAGCCATCCGGATCTTCGGATACGATACTTATAGCATTCTGAAATACGGGGCTATACTTGGGAAAGGGGCACAGCGTACGAGCTGAGGCTGAAGCCCTTCGGATCCGTTACCCCTTGAGTACAACCTTAACAGACATGATACCACTGCTGTTGATGACGGGCATGGTCATGGACCATGTTTGGAAGGATTTAGAAGCTGTGAAGGAGGGGTATAAAGAGGTATTAGGAACCAATGATTCATACAGATGCAACAGATACTCAGGCTGGATTCAGGTGTCCCAGTGGTTCAAGGCCATGGTTGACACCATGAAGATACCTTGCCCCCACACACATGCCATCAATGATTACACTAAGGCATTGTTCCATATGAACAAGTGTGAGAGAGAGTTGGATGCACATGCTGCAGTTGATGAGGTCAGTTAAAATGAAAGTATGATGAAGACTCACCACACCACTCACTGAATGTGCATCACAGGTCTGGAAAATCCTATTTGACAATCGCACGTCAGCCATCATGCAACTTCACAATAATATATCCGTGATTGACATGCAATCAGTAATAAGTGACCAACCAACAGGAAAAGTTGATTTTCCTACCAAATGGGAGTCGATGCCAGTATCTGTGAAGATGAGCACAAATGAGCTGTTCAAGGAGATGAAAAAATATATTGGAAGAGGGAAGATTGACATGGCACCATCAGCTCAGACCAAGCAAGGAATGCCTGCGATCGTGGTCACTGAATGGGACTGGCACCATGTTGGGATCAAGAAGAATATTGCATGAGAGGTGGAGCCATCCATTTGGATGGTTCAGATGGAGCTACATCTGGCCAAGCAGTACTGCATTGAAGAGTGTGATGACAGCTGCCTTATACCCATTGAACCTCAATCCAGTGACATCAGGTTCTCTTGGGATTCTGAAAGGGTGGACTTACTGGGATGGTGTAGATGTGCCCAAGCCCACAGTTGAGCAGGAAGCAACCAACAACGAGGAGATGTTGAGGATCCAACACAACATGAATGTCTGTATTGCAGCAGAGAAAGCTGATAGAGACACCATCCTCAAGGTGGTCAAGCAGATCATGTCCCTCAAGATAGCACATGCCACATGTCACAAAAGCAGTGAAATATTGAGTGACATTGCAGAGGCTATGAATGCACTGATACAGGTGAGTCTAACACTGAGTGAGCAATGAATGTAGACACTGGATGTGGTGCGGTGCATGCACAATCAACAGTGTGCATCTAGAGCTGTATCTAGATGTGCAGCCAATGAAACTGAACACACATGTTGAAAGAGATGTTTTACTTACACGTTAATGACAGGCACTGATTCTAAATACATCTTGATTGCAGCTTTGTGATTTGAGCAACAATGACATGGCTGGATTCAACCTGCATAAACATTATATAGACCTTGGTATCCCTAAAATCACTGGTGACAAGGATCTGTATATGATCCATGATGTGTGTTCAGTCCATCAACAATACAAAATAACTATAGTATATGCTCACATGACACTAACTCAATAGCCAACACCAAGTAAAGCGAACAATGGGGATAAAGATGTCAGTGACAACAGGAATGGACGAGGATGAGAATGATGCATGCACTGCTGTGAAGAGCAAGGGTATGGTATCTGGATTGGTGCATCTGGATACAGCTCCAGATGTGGCTATGGCATTGCATGAAGGCATCAATGAGATGGCTCTGAAGGAAACTAGCCCCCTCTCCAGTCCAACTTCCCCCACTGCTAGTAACAATGACAATGAGCAATCTGACGATGAGCAAATGCCTTGTCCAGTGAATTTAGTCATGGATGTCAACCTAGTAGCAGAACTCAATGCTTTTGATGGCAAGCATTGCAGTGGTAAGCTATTGATGATCACTTTGCATGTGTGTTTGGAGATCCTAACCCTCTCATTTCAATCAGCCCATCCTAAGCATCAGTCAGCTCCTTGTGCTGCTCTCCACTCAAAACCTAAACCTATCCATATGCAGAAGGTGCTACTGTTAGAAGTACAGCTTCTCCAACTTTCTTTTCTTTCATGCCCTTCCTTCCACAAGTCATATCAAACTATTTATGCCATCTTATAGCCCTTGGAATTCTCCAATACCTGCCCCAAAGTCTAGTTTGAAATAATTGAATCTATGTTACATTTTGCCTTCAACCAATACTACACCTTCCTACACCCTCCAGACTTTTTTCAAGCCTGCTATCATTTCATCATGGCCCCTGGCAACCCCAGCACACTGTAGGGTGCTTAGGACATACCCAATGATAACCCTGCATGAAGAATTATGCTGGCTGGAGCTCTTGTTCTTGAGTTATGGCCTCAACATTGTCCTGGGTGCCTAGGGAGAAGGAGGATGTACAGTTGAGTTCACAACTCTTTTTTAGTGCACCCCACAAACTAATCCTTATGCTATCCTACTCTACAGTATCCTACAATCACCCTGCACAAAGAATTATGCCACCTGGAGCTCTTGTTCTCGAGTTACTTCAGCCTTATACTCATTCTCACATGCAATATTGCACCTGACTATTACCTTAGGTAGTGCTGCAATATTTGCATCAGTGTTTACACCATCCTCATATGATTTTTCAACAGCATGACCAGTAGTCCCAAGAATCCTTGAACTATGCAAGTCCCAGTCCAAGATCTTTGATTTAAGTATTTGCTATAGAATGTTGTCCATCTGAGTAGTGTGCCATTAGTGATGAATCACATAATGGAAAAATTATTATTATATTCACTCCAACATTCCTTGGAATATTGATGTGCTATGATACAGAAAAACTTGGCCTTCAATAAAAACCTAAGTAATCAGTTCTAGATTTTATATGTAATTGCCATGGTTTTATTTATTATGTGTTGCTATGATCTTGGAAGCTTTCAAAAGTTCTAAGTTTTGTATTCAATGTGATGTAAAATAAACTATAGGCTGATCTTGTTAATTAATTTATATGGTGTGGTACTATCTGTGATGTCCTAAGAGCAACCCTTCTGTTGTGTTATGCTAAGTATGCAATAGCTCCTGCTACCATTACTTGATTCTAAACATTCTTGGTAGTACTCAGAGTTTTGGTTCAGTATGAGAGATACCAGGATAGATGATTAGTAAGACTACATGACATGCCATAAGACAAACTCTTATGTTGTGTCATGCTCTGGTTCTCAGATTGATGCATATTTACAGCATATGAATGGCCCCTGATGCATTATAACTAATTACTTAAATAAAAGACACTTTTGGTATTACTCAATGGTTCAGTTTGATATCAAGAACAGAGGAGGTCTACTGACCCCCATGTCACACTACCCTATGTTTGATTTGGTCATCAGATGAATACATATAGATGCCAGTTACTTCATTTGTATTTAAACTTCCTTCTTAATACCCCACCATTGATCAATTAGCAGCTGTGCATCTAATGCAGGGAGAAAGAGAAGGTTGAGCTCCATGCATCATGACCCCCCTGACCTGAAAAGGCTCAGGAAATGTAGATTGTTGGAATGTATGTTGAGTTTGATGGCAATTGAGTGCTATGTTGAGTTATTTTATTCTTCTTTTACCAGAGGTCCATGATCCAGCAGACTCTGATGATGAAAATTATGGCAGGATGATCATTTGAGTTGGGCAAGAGTAAGAATACATCTATGTGTTTTCAATGAATCCTAAATATTTTCCAGTCTTATAATATATCCCCTAGATGAATGCTCAGTTTAAATAAAAGATGGAAGTTTACCAATGATGTTATATTGGTATGACAAGGTAGTTCAGATCTCTTTGGATACTATCCAAGATGTCAAGGTAAGTGCATTCCTTACTAGACTGCAATCAACCTGATGGAACAACACTAGAATGTGTGGCTTAAAATATGATGGTATTATAGAAAGATTGACTTGGAGGATGAAGGTGTCAAGGAAGTTCAACTTACATTTATCTTCACTGGAGTAGTTTTAAACAATTCTTTCATATAGTCTTGCAGCTTACATTGGAGAGTACAAGCTGGTTCTTAGCAATTATATCACAGTAGTAGATATATCCTGCATAGAGGGTAAGTGCTAAGCATGATTAAATTAAATTATTTACATGCTTGATAGATCATGCAATAGTCTTGCTATATGATGAAGGCAACTTAACACAACCTCAGATACCTTTGAAAACACTATACCACTGATGGAATATTCAGATCACATTTTCAAAAACCACAAATTTTGCAGAAAAAGTGCATATCAGCATATTTGAATTCTTTATTTTTTATAATATGCTCAAGCTGACAAGACATCAAGAATACTCAGATAGCTAGTCATTATCAATACTATCAATGCAATCCAGCATTCTCCTCTCCAATGCACATACAGCAATTCTGCAGGAAATGTCAGAAATGGTTTGATGAAAAATGTCTTGTGGCTCTTGAATCTTGAATCAACAAGAATGTCAAGGCAGGCCTCTTACCCATTTATCAAGACATCTACTTTGACCCAAAGTTTCTGTCACTCTTGACTATACTAATTCAGAGAGGTGGATCATGTGGGATTGTTGGGAATTCTTTATTATTGATGCAGACTGATATGCTCATGAATGAAGCAAAGATGCTTGGACAACTACCAGAGGGATGGCAGGATGAGATCAATTAAGAATTATTGCCCAAGAAGGATGAAATTAATCCTGGATGCTACTGTATGACTTGCATATTCATCATAATATAGTTTTCACTGCAGACATTAATCTCATTTGCATACTGTGCTTCTCACATTGAGCAATTCCATTGGTAGAAAGAGTTTGGGAGATATATTATTCATTTTTAATCGTTCATTGTACATCAATTTAATCATTACATATAAACAGTTTACATTACCTTGTTTCTGATAATTTTATGGTGACCCAAAACTTTAATTTATTTGCTAGCAAAGTAGAATCATAGTTGGTTCAGATTTTTAGTTATATAATGGCTTGTGTGTCTATGTACTCACTCCACCCTCTATAAATCTATTGTGTTAGTTCTGCAATTGGAGCCTTTACAAGGCCAATGGTACTATTCAAGATGTTGATGGAGAGTGCTCCTTCAAAATCACTGGACAGTCATGCACTGAATGCCCAGTTGCACCTCACTATCACTTACCCCTGTATGCCTTAAACAAGAAGTTTGGAATTTACTGAAAAGTTATGGAACACCTAGCAGGCTTGTCCTATATTGGAGCCAGCTGCTTATGAAACACCTATTTATCCATAATGCAATATTTATCTGATGTGCAAACCATATTTGTGGATGATACTGCAGGGTCCTAAAATCAATTATATGGTGACTTTGGATTTCCCTCACGGGACTACTACCTGTGGTTGGATCACACAACTGAGGGATTTCATGCTGAGGCTTGTAAGGACTTATATGCAGCCCATGGTGTTATACTTGAATCTGTGAAGAATGGGCAGTCTTCAGGTATATTGAGATTTAGTAAGTGCTCTAGTATTTCTTCCTACTCAATAAGATTCTGAGTAAGCTGGTTAGTTGATTGGAAGGTTTATCACAATAAAAATGTAAGGAACTTGATTTTTGTGGAGCAGTATAGTGATATGGTCAAGGTTTGCACATTTACCTCTATGTTTGATTAATGACATGACTGATTCTGGAGTACCACAGAATACTGATATACATCTCATCAATACACAGGAAACAACTGAGGAATTTTCAATACCTATGATTTGCTTATTCATGTCTTTAGTTGACTAACAACATGCTGATTGTGACACACAACAGGACATGGATTCAATTAAGAACACTGAAGCATTCAAAACACCTCCAGTTTATCCATCCATCTCCTCCATTGAACAATCATGTGGCTCATGCTAGAGTACAATAGGACATTGATATGCACAGCCTTGATACAAAGGAGAACTATGAAGCAATCACAATATCTATGGTGTGTTTATTCATCTTCTTAGTCAATCCATCACATGGCTGATGCTGAAGTACAATAGGAGATTGATATGCACAGCCTTGATGCACAGGAAAATCTGAAACATGTCATAATTCCTATGGTTTGTTTATTCTTATTCTTCTTCTCAGTTGAATGATAACATGACTTATTGTAGAATACTACAGGATATTAATACACAGCTCAATCCTCATATATTTGTTACTGTGGGTGTACAATACATTAATGTGCATCTACATTCCAGAACTGTCATCGCTGTGGGTATACAATGTGAGCCCATTATAAAGCACACTGTCTCACCATGTGTCATATTAGACTTGGCTTTACAAACTAATCTTGAGGTTCAAGACAGCTTTTGCATGAGTGACTTCATCCAGGGTCTATATGAGCCTGTTGTTGGTATGTCTTATGATCACCAACCACATGATAACATGACTGGAGACATAGTATGTGATGTCTTACTAGGATATGAAAAGCAATAAAATCACCAATTTTAATATCCTACTATGATCAACAGTTCAGACAATTACCAACAGTCTATAACATGGTTGTTCATGGGGAGTAGGTTTGTTGAGTTCTCTAAGCAAAATACTAGTGACTAAAGATGGAGAGAAATAAGATCAATAACTGGCTTGATACAGTATCTTAATCTACTGAACTAAGCCAATAACTGGCTTGATGCAGTGCTATGACTTCTCTGAATATAATGATGCAACAGAATATAATGACCTAAAGCTATATCCTTCTTAGATATTCCTTATCCTCAACAATGGAGATCAAACTAAGATTAAGCACTATCAAGACAACCCAATATGTGACTTCAAAATCAACCCTCTGCTGCTCTCTTAAGTGGCCAAGCTCTTAATATTATTAAATAACTGCAAGCCTTATTTATCTTCTCTAATTGCTGAAAATACTAATATTCTCCCCACAGAACTGTTTCTATGTCTAAAAGAGAACCTGGAATGTACTGTGTAAGGTGGCTTAGATGTGGCCTCAGATGCTTTATATGATGTTGCAAATAATGTCAAAGGAATGGAGAAGATAACCTAATATTTCTCTCAAATAGTCACTCAGATATTCACTCACTGGGAACCTAGGGAATTTTCCCTATAATGCCCCTACTAATTCTTAGGTGTAAAAGATGGGTATTGTTATTGCAAAGGGGAGAAAGTGAGCCCCTTATATACTGCTCTACTGGTGGCTATACTAGAAATTATTGGTATACAAGTAAAATACCTAGAATTGTTGAATAAAATATTCTGAAGTACTTTGGCAGAGAAACCCATATTTGGCATCCTTAGGTCAAGTCACAGTGCTTCCTGTGCAGAGCTAGTCTAATTTGGAAGTCTCAGGTAAAGTGCTTGAAAGACTGTGTGCCAAGACTTTACACTGCCTAGTTGCTGTACTCTAGCCACTAGACCTAAAATAGACATTTTTAGTGCTTTTTTGTTGAATATTTTAATTATGAGTTTGTTTATATTTACAGATGATGCATTACTCAAATGATGTTGTGTTTATTTACAATTCTTCAAAGCAAAATTCTCCACATAGACATAACTATGTCCAGATGTTGAGTTGCTAATGTTTAGATGTTGAGATGTTACTATAAAAGTATCTCAGAAGATGTGAAAATGTGTGAAAAAATGATGAAAGGTGTGGGAAATTGCTGACTAATGAAAGTTAAAGGGTTTTGAAGCTGTTTTCTAACCAAGATAAGTATTATTGTGAAGAGATAAGTTGTAAAGTAAAGTTTGTAGGCTTAGAAATTATTGAATATATTTCTCCTTTGATCAGGAAAATTCAAGACAATATAGTAGACTATTATAGGAAGCTTGTATAGGATAGAAACTTATATAAAAATATGTCTATGACCATGTACAAAGCAGAATTTGTGCATGTCAGCAATGTTTCCAGTCAACTTCAGCACAGGGAGCTCTATGAACAGTATAATGCACACCTCTCTTAATCTCTAATCTGTCATCACAGTGACATCTTTATGTTACAGAATTATGCTACATATATAGTCTCATCAGGCAGCCAAAATGACCTTTCTAGTTGTATATCTCCTGATAAAATAAGTTATATAGATATATTAGCAACTCTACTGCAAGATGAGAATGATAAATCTAGCCTTTGTCATAATAATAATCCTAAATGTAGTATCTGTCCTTTGGATGAACTTAAAGAACTTTCTCACATGGTGCAGCAGAAGAGTGACATGTTCATTTTACCTCCATTAAGGTCAAGATTATGAGAGTGAAAGATAATGTCCAAATGAACCATGATGGTAATGCATGATAAACAAGGTCCATCAAAAGCCTACATGGCTTGTTATATTTGCTACCTAGGGGTCTGTATCAGAAGGCAGGGCCAAAGTAGTATGTAATGATTTGCAACATAAGACATGCACCATTGATGCCCTCATTTACAAATCTACAATTAGAGCAAAAGATATTACACCCTTCATATGTTTTTTTGTATGCTCATCAGACTGAGATGTAGATCTAATTAGCCTAACTAGTTATCAAAACAATCACAGTATACCCTAGTACCTTTGTATGCTCCAGAAAGGCCAAGAAAGTTATACTTGACTTTATGGATGCCCAATATCCTGAGAGCTTTTCAGCCATGGACCTACCTATATATGATCCACCCGGATCTTTTTAGGTGGTTCCTCCATTAAATGCTGCTAAAGCAAAGTGTGTCAGATACCCTCCTTTTCTGGCTGCATGGTTTTCACAAGTTATCACCCCCAGAGGCTAAAGGTACTAATAAAAAAATAAGATGCTCTTTGCCATCCATCTCTTAATGTTTGGCACTACACTAGTACTCAAGAATCCAACTGCTTTCTACACCTGCCTACCATTTTAGGATCTGGCAGGTTCAATAGCCCCATGTCATGGTCACTTGTGAAATGTATCTGCAAGGCACTGCTAAATTAAGGGCCATAGATAACCTTCTACTTGCAGTCAAGCACTATGTTGTACCAAAGATCAATGCACTGCTTTGGAAATATGCTCATAAACTGCTAGAGTGTCAGTGAAGATGCATCTCACTACAATTAAATTATATTTCAGCACTGACAATTACATTTTAGGGCATATAGATTCATCAAAATTAGGACCTCAGCTGTCAAGAAAGCAATTCTGCAAAGGCCCACTCTAGACTTTGGTGAGGCTTTCTTCACTCTTGCCATAAAGGAAGGTATAAGTGAGATTGTTCATGTCAATTGGAATGATGACATTAATTCCATCATATGGCTCATTTCACTTGGGGACTGGGAAGAGGGATTCATTGTTTTTACACAGAATAGTATCAAGTGCCACATTCCTATCTATGCTGGTGATATGCTTAGTTTCATGGCCTGTATGTTGGCTCACTGTACTACTTCTGTCACTAAGGGGAGGAGGATCATCTTGACATGCTTTTGAACAGTAATATCCTTAGAAACGGACAGTTCAAGGTATTCTTTAAATCAGTCAGAATGCTTTAGTTTATTATTCAAATCACATGTTACTAATAATGCAATACTGGATGCTAATACATTGCTTAAATCTTGAAAGTGCTTGCAATGGCTACTGGTATAATGATAAACTACCAGCTTGAA